>JAJOOO010011557.1:0-11995 GCA_029582685.1 Solanum piurae | reverse complement strand
ATGTATTTAGAAGGATTCATATAGTCAACCCAACTAGCTTCAAATTGACACCAAAAAATTGATTGAAACAAAAGTAGAGCAACATAACTACATGTCCAGAGATGAAAATACAGAAATGCACATTAATTTACTTCTATATACACTTACTTGCCGAAGCAGTCTTTGTACTTTTTCTTGTAGGCGTCTGATTTATCCAAACAAAAAGCAAAATATTAACCTCACGAACTTCGAATTAGCACGACAAGACAAAAATCACAGTTATTATCATACCGATGGAGTCGCTGAAGGTCCAGCTTCAACTGAAAGTCCAGGTACAACATCACCAAATTAGGATTCAAAAAACAAACTCAACAAAAATCAAATCAAATCCAGAAAACTAAAATGAAGTGTATACGCTAGTGTAAACATTCACACACACACACAGAAACCATCGTTGAATGTACATAAAAGGCATTAAGCACCGGTTCTTATCTTCAACTTGAGACATATACAGTTGATGTTATTGCCTATATTTCCAAAACTCTAAATTTACGATGTGTCTGTTGGTGTTTTTAAAAAATAGGGCAGCACAAAAAATGATTGAAAATGTATGGATTGTGTCTCAATGGATTGAAATGACTTTCAGTTGATTTTAATAATTTTATTAAGTATTAAGAGGCTTTAAATAGTCAATATAAAACTAATTTAAAATTTAAAAATCCTAAAATATCTCAACAATTAAAACAATCTAATTAAAATTCAAATTTCAAATTTATTTAAACTAAATAACTTATTTTGCTAAAAGTTACTACAGTAACTAAAAGCAAACTTCAACACTCCTCCTTTGATTTAGTTACTGCAATTGAAAAAAATGTTCCTCCTCAATTTTTGCTTTGGTAGTTAATGCTGGATTTTTTTATTGTTTTTGAACTTGCAAAATTTCTTCTTTTGATTTTGTTCTTCAAAAACACATGTGATGACATTGTCTTGTGTAGAAGTTTTTTTGAAAGTGTTTTAATCTGAACTTTTGTATGATTTGTAGAGAGAGATTGTAATGGTATATCTTCCGTTATAACTTTCCACAGATCATAGGCTTCAAGATATGATTTCATTTTCACTGATCAAATCTGATAGTTTTCACCAGTGAAATTTTTTGGGGCATTCAAAGAGAAACTGTTGCTTGCCATTATTTTGGTTAAAAAATGATTTAGAAAAGCCTGTGCATTGAAAAAAGCACGGGTTGAAAAGGTAGCCTTGATGGGTTAAAATGGGTAGCCCTGATGGGTTAAAAGGTAGCCCTTACGGGTTAAAAAATGTATGGTAGTTCTTTGGAAGATTTCACAGATCCCTTAAGATCAATGAAGCTCTTGATACCACTGTTGATGTTTTTTAAAAATGGGGCAGCACAAAAAATGATTGAAAATATTTCTCAATGGATTGAAATGGCTTTCAGTTGATTTCAATAATTTTATTAAGCATTAAGAGGCTTTAAATAGCCAACATAAAACTAATTTAAAATTTAAAAATCCTAAAATATCTCAACAACTAAAACAACCTAACTAAAATTCAAATTTCAAATTTATTCAAACTAAATAACTTATTTTGCTAAAAGTTACTACAGTAACTAAAAGCAAACTTCAACAGTGTCCAGTTACGTTAAATTATACTAAAAAGGAGAGATGGAGAAGTAACCAGAAGGTTTGGTGCGACTTCGTTTCACAAAGTGTTTGGTTCTCGCCATGGCTGCTGGTGTTGTTGCAGAGAAGAGCAGATTTGAGTAACTTATCAATAGTTCGAGAGAGAAATTGAGTTCATAAAATTAATCTATGTAAGATAAAACTTGTCAATAGTTTGAGAGAAATTAAATGAAGAGGTAGGTAACTTGTACTCAACCCCTGTCACTGCTATTGGACTGACATAATACACCTTTATTTATTTTTCATAATTTGAAATAAATTTTGCTTTTATTTCCAGTTTACTCCATTTATTATCTCAACCTATAATTACTACTCAAATTAGATTACCAGAGAGTTAACATTTTTAATTTTGTGTTAATTTGGTCATATGCTTTATAGCTTACAAAATTAAATATTTAAGGGTTTCATTTTGAATTGAAATGCGCTATTTGTGTGAGATATAGTATTATTTTAGGTTGTTTTTCCATTAAACAAATTAGATAGAAGTTATACATCTGATTATTTAGTTACATGCTTTGAGGCTTCGTTTAATTTTTTTCCCATTCTTTATTTAATTGCACGGGTTTCTAGACTATATTACTTTTAAATTATTTTAAAAGAAATACTCCACTTTATACTTATCGAATTAAGCTTTTAAATTTATTTTATCCTTATAAGATCTTAAAGAAATATCATTCACTTTGTGTCTTGAATTTGGTGGATTTAATTTGTGATTCGATGCGACCCAAAATTGGAGACCCGACCTCTAGTCATTTGGATAAAAAAAAAATTAGTTTTTCACCCCAATGTTCGATACTCACATTAGAGCCAGACTAAATTCAAATTCGTATCAAAAGTCCCTCATTGGGGATAAACTGCTTCCTAACAAAAGTGATTTCCTACTCTATGATTATGAATGAAAGAGTACTTAAAAATTGAATTTTGTGTTGGCTGTGGAGGGGCGAGGTGGGAGGGTTTGTGTAAATACAAAAAATTTAAAACTTAACACTAATTAAAAAAGTCTCTCCTAGCTATTTTTTAAGACTGGAATTTTTGAAACTTAAATAATCTCTCAAAACTTCTTCATAATTCAATGCATGTATTAAATACTTTTCAAATAAAAAAGACAAAATTTACTCTTGATAGGCTCAAAGTGACAAGTAAAACTGTAGGAAAGGAAGGAGTAGAGTTCAACGGTAACTTGGACATGCCTTGATGATTGTAGTAGATAGACTCAAATATTGAGAAATAATCCCTTCTAAGATTAAGATCCGGACTGATAAATAAACAGGAAGCAAAATAACATAGGCCAAAGTCCAACCTAGAAGAAAATATCCAAGTATGGTCTTATGAATAAGCTATTCAGGTTAATGATATTCAAGTTTGATAGTATGATCTCACAGAGCTGCCTAAAATGTAATTTTATTTGTAAACTCACACACACAATATATATAACAATAGTATTAAATGGAATGTGATAGTATTTATTATAAGGAAAAATTATGCGTATAAGCAAACATATCTAGTTAATTAGTTAACATAGCTATAGTTTACCTTAATTACAATTCGCGACCTACTTTTAGCTATAATTATGCGACTCAGCTTTTTAATATTAAATAATTTGCACGGTTGTATAATTCGGAATTTGTATAATATAATTTGTATAACTTTTGTATAATGTAATTTGTATAATTGTTTACACTTCATATTTGTAATTGTATAAATTCGTTATTTCGGGTTTATATAAAAACAACTAAATTATACAAATGTAACCACAAATTATACAAATTCATCCGCGAATTATACAAACTTGTGAATTATACAAACCCGTGAATTACACAAACGAGGATGCTTAAACTATAGCTACAACCCGTAAATATACAAACTATAGTTATGGAGCATGATTAAGTTTATCATAGTGGTTATTTGTGAATGTTCCCCTTATTATAATTAATATGTATTTACATTTTTGTCCATAGATATTATAATTTATAACTTTATAAGGATATTTTTGTAAATCAACTTTAAACTTAGGGGCTTCCCACTTTTAATAATATTAATTTCTGAGAACATGCATTGCATGAAAAATAAAAATTAAATTGATACATATGCTGAATATCGTCATGATCAATTGAAATGCGGTCAGAAGTCATGTGAATCTTTCTTCGATTCAAACATGAATATGCAAATAAAAAAATAGAATTGATTGTAGAATAATTATAAGCATAGAAACAAAAATATAACATCAAACTCATAAGCACAAATAAAACTCTCTCTCTCTATATATAAAGTTGGATAGTAAAAGTTTGATGTGACACCTCTCTTTGATTATAATTGACATTTATCTTTTTTTGTCAACTAGTGCGCTTCGCGCGGGTATAAGAAAATGAAAAAATATATTTTAAATAGTTACTGTCATTATTATATAAATATTTTAATAAATGATATGATAAAAGAGAGAAATATAAATTAAATTACGATTCTAATATTATCTATTTAGAAAAATTGCCAAAAAATCTCAAGTTGCATTTTCAATTTAAAATCGTCGATATAAAAGACGAAAACATAAAAGTTGATATTAAAAGCTTCAGTTAAGTAACAATCTAATTATCATAGTTTTATACCAAAATTCAATGATTCTTATTGAAATATTATTAGTTCAACCAACAATATTAAATCTACATTATCTATTTAGAAAAATTGCTAAAAAAAATCTCATACTTCATTTTCTATTTAAAATTGCTGATAAAAAAGACGAAAGCATAAATTGATATGAAAAGCTTCAGTTAAGTAACAATCTACATTATCATAGATAGTTTCATACTAAATTCAATGATTCCTATTGCAATATTACTGGTTCAACCAATAATATTAAATCAACTTGATCATAAATTACGTGACTTTTTTTTGTATAAATGACTGTTTAATAAAAATAAGCAAATCAAAATATATTTGTGTAAAATCTTGGTGAGAAAAAAATACTTGAATTATATTCGAACATATTTATGCACGAAATTCAAAAGATAGAGAGATATTCTTTTTTATATTCGATGTTTGTACTGACATTCATTTAATACATATTTGTGTCGCATAAGATCCATTGATATTTAAACTTTCATTCTTATTGTATGCATTGCGAAAAGAGAGAATTAAATTGTTATAGTGAAACACTACCGTTGAGGTTTTACTTTTACATTAAAAATAAAATAAAATAAAACACATAATTTAATCGTATAGAGGTTATCAGAGAGTGACGAAGAGATATTTTTAAAAAAAATTATGTGTATGCAGCGTTGAAGATGTAGAAAAATACCAAGAGTTGGATAATCTTTTTACAATACTAATACAATTATTTTATTATTACAATATTATTGTGGTAATTATTATAAATAAATTTGAGCAATAACTCTCTAAAAGATACTCAATTTTTTATGTGGAAAAAATAAATAATTTTTTTTACTTTAAAAAATAATAAATTTAATATACATTAATTATATATTCGCATTTATTATAATAAAAAGAAAAAAAAAGACTCTTTGTTATCCTTATTCACACTTCATTTGCATAATTTTTGGAGTTGATAATGTTTATTTGTTTTTATATAGAAATATTATTTGTATCTCTTCTCCTATTTTTGGCTTTTACCATTATTCTGTTTTGACTTTTTCCTGTTTTATTCATTCATTTATGTTCTCTACATTAGTTCCACATTATTTTGGCTTTATTATTAGAAATGATGCATATAATATTAGGTGACTCTTTTTTTTTCTTCCTTCTTCCATATTTTTTATTGAGGTATCAGTTATTTTTTTTTGTAATTGTTTATATGATACAATTTTGGAAGCTAATCACTTTTCATTATTACATAATAATAATAATAGAAATGTTTATATATAATTCACACGAAGAAGATTAATTTATATATATGACTTTTCATTAACACTTTAAATACAAATTTGTTATTAAGATAATTAAATGACAGAATTTAAAGTTTTTCTTAATAAATAAGAGAGTTAAAGAAATTATTTTTTTAGTTCTTTTATACATATACACATAGATTTGATTAGTTTTGTAATGCCTCTATTTATAGGATAACATAATATCAAATGATATCATGAACAAGATTATTAATATAATTTAGGATTTATGATTCTAAAAAATCATGAAAATAAGAAAAATAAATACAATTAAATATCAAATAATATCATGAACATGAGTATTAATATAATTTAGAAGTAATGATCATCAAAAGAGTAGGATCAAAAGAGTAGGAAAAATAAAGACAATTAAAATTTTCTATTCAAGAATATAAAAAAAATGGAGTAGTAGTTGACATATTCATTTCTGTACAATAATAAGAAATATATAAACAGAATTTTTTTTAAAAAAAAAAGAGAAAATAGATAAATATGATTTTTGGCAAAAAAAGGTGTTATATCACTTTTCTAAATCGTTTTATCCTAACCAAATACTTTTACATTTTGAGTTCGGACCCAACAGATCATAGTAGTGATCTTTGAAAATCTCAAAAACTTTAGAACATTTAACAATAATCTATATCTATATTACCTTAAAAGCATGAACTCCTAACTTGAATGTTAAATTACTTTAATATCCCTAACTTACGTTGTGACTATTTTGATGAGTTATGACTTTTCTGATAAGTTGTGACTTTTTTCAAAGGGTTGAGATTTTTTCATGAGTTGTGACTTTTCCAAATAGTTGTGACTTTTTTAATAAGTTGTGACTTTTCCAAAGGGTTGTGACTTCTTGGAAAGGCCATGACTTTTCATATAAGACACAAAAAACGCTTGCTCATACTACCCTTTTTTTACTTTAAATAGAGGGATTTCCTCTCATTTTTCAACCAAAATTTTTTAATCTTCTACTCTTCTTCTTCATCTTGCATTTTAAAAAAAATTGTGTGATTTATTGTTGTTGAGCAAGTTCGAAGTTTAGCGGAATATGAGGTACCACTATTCTGAGGAAGTAAATTGTTCTATCGTAAGAAGGTATATTCTTTAACCTTGAGTACTTGAGAAATATAATTCTGATGATATAATAATTATTTTTTTGCTTAGTATATACAGTAGTATGTAATGTTCCAATATATGAAGTTAACATGATGTAGTCTAAATTCATTTGTTTTTGTTAACAATTTCTCTTGTGATATGCTTTTGAATATATATTTTTTAAACATTATTAAACTTCTCAAGAGTTAGAGAATTGTCACGATTTGTTTTTTTATGCTCAAGACAAAAAAATGACTTTATTTATCAATGCTACTTATGTGATTTAGATTGTCAGGTTGTTTTCTTCAAAATAATTATTACTATATAAACATTGCCCTTTTGTTTTATTGATTTACAATTTCTTAATATTTAAATATTTTCTATGAAGAAAAAATTTATATGACTTGTAAAAGCGCAAGTTGAAGTTTGTATTAGTTTAATTTTTATTGTAGTCTATATTTATTTGCTTTTATTAGCAATTTCTCATGTGATGTAGATATATACTTCTAAATATCTTTTTCCAAAGTTATTCAACTTCTCAAGAGTTAGAGTATTGTCACGATTTATTTTTCTGGTGCCTATGACAAGAGAATGACTTTATTTATCAATGCTACTTATGTAATTTAGATTGTAAGGAAGTTTGCTTCAAAATAATTATTACTATATAAACATTGCTCTTTCGTTTTACTGATTTACTATTTCTTAATATTTCAGTATTTTCAACGAATAAAAATTCATATAACTTGTAATAACGCCAGTTAAAGTTTGTATTAGTTTAATTTTTATTATAGTATAAACTCAATTGTTTTTATTAGCAATTTCTCTTGTGATGTAGATATATGTTTCTGAATATCTTTTTCCAAAATTATTAAACTGCTCAAGTTTTAACTTATGTGATTTAGATTGTCAAAACGTTTGCTTCAAGTAGTTGTTATTTATTTATGTAAGTATAAAAGTTATTAGAAATTCATCTATTGCACATTAATTCTTTAGTTATAACATTATAAATTCTCTTAGTTATTACTAATTATTGCAAATGTTATTCACACTCTTTAGTTATAATATTATGAATTTTCATAGTTATTACATTAATTATTTCTATCTTTTTTCTTTCCTTATATTAACTTTTGACCAATAATTTTTTATATTATTATACCGCCCCTATATATATGATAACACGATGTTGTTATTTTTCCTTGGACGAATCATGCTTGATTTAGTAAATTGAATATTGTTTACAAGTATATGAACTATATCTTTGTTGGGTGTAAGATAAACATGTGATTATATATATTATTTCACATATAGAATATATTCTTTAATTTTAATTTTTAGTTTTTTCGTTTTAAAAAAAGAAAACCTTTCTCAGTTAAGTATGGACAATTAGATAACTATCTTGGATTTATGTACACAGTCAATCGAAAAGTCAAATATGAGAGCAAAAAAAAGAACGTTGATGTTTGACGTAATCAACCGATACTATTTCGGTTCAAGTGCCAAACGATCGTGTGTAGTGATATAACCCAACCAAGGTTGGGATCGTTCCCACAGGGAGTGGTTTGAGAATTAGTAGAAAAATAAAATCAAGTTCTAATTAGTCATAGCTATAAATATTAACGAATAAAAACATACTAAATCTAAGGAGTGACGCAAGAGTCAATTTATCAATGGGGGTTTGTATTAATTAACAACTAAAAAAAAGTAAAAATATAAGGAAACGAGATATGGAGACGGGATTCTTGGGATGTGATAGGAATACTGGTTAAACTAGACTATCGGGTACATGCTTTTGATATTAAATTGTTGAGAATTTGTGACTAGGCTAGACTATAGTGGGGGTAAATTCTCTCCCGAGCAACTTACCCCGAATCAACTCGGTTTCTCTCGAACACCGAGTTGTCGCATTAAGCACAGCCTCCGCCTTAGACCATTCACTCTCTCGAGCTAAATGTGTGGGAGAAGGACTAGGATTCACTCTCTTGAGCTGAACCCATGTCGACCCAATACCACCGGCTATTAATTTAATAGTCTTAGTTTTACGACCCCACTCTCGAGCAAGCCAAAAACACTAATATGAAATCGTATTTAAAACTACAATCCCATTAAGTTCATACACAACTACTAAATGAAATCACATTTAAACAACAAATAAACCATCAACAAGAAAGACCCAACAGATAATTTAGCCCATATTCACAAAATCACACCCCAAGAATTGGGGTTTTAGCTAGACATGTTAAAGAGATAAAAATTTATACCAATATCAGTTTTTATCAACTGGGTATGAAGAATTAAGTCTTAAAACACGTCAAGAGTGAAGAATCTTTGAGACCCACGTCCAATTTCTTGGAGTTGAAACCCTTTGAATCTTCAAGGTTTTAGAACAAAGTCTCCAAAACCCTCTAAAACTTAAACTCTCTCAAAAATTGTAAAAATTCCAATAATAGAAGTCATATCTCCATGATATTTATGCAAGTATTTATAGTGTTTGAAAATTTGTGCTGTGGAGGATCATTCGCGCAGTTAGTCGGGATCACTGATACGCTCGACGATCCGCCTTTTGGTCGATTTCATCGCCTTCCTGCTTTAGCCTTCAGTCTCTTCACGTTTTGAGTCGTTGGGCGATATGGTAATGCTTCACGGAACTGATCGGCGATGCGCCGACTACTTCATTACATTGCCAACTTGACTTTTTCCTTTAGGGCTCAGCACACTGGAACAAAAGGCGATCTCCAGGCTCATCGGTGACTCGCTAACTGGACTCGGCGATCTTCAGGCCTTCATTTCTTCGTTCTTTTCAGCCGCTTTGTTCCTTCTTGCCAAGTAGTGTCCATGATTTGCCGCAAACTCTAAATACCTGAAACTTAAGGGTTTTCATCAGACACTGAGACAAAATATGCATTTGAGGACACTAATTCTATCAAAATATAGCCCTAAATGAGTCCAAATTGTGGACTCATCAACACCCCCAACTTAAACTTTTGCTTGTCCTCAAGTAAAACTCAAGTTCGGCAGTCTAAAAAGGCTGTCTCAAACAGTGATACACAAGACTCAACCATGAATGTACACAACAAGACTCAACTTACTCATGCAAGAATCAATTGTATACTCAAAGACTCAAGTTGTGACACACCATTATCAAAGATTCTCAAGCTCACTATACTTGCTTCAAATGCAAGTTCAAGCTCAACAATGGTATTTGAATGCCCTCACACAAAGAATGATTCCATATTCATACAATGGTTTGATCATTTAAAGTTCCGAAATCAAATGCAACGCTCACTCTCACAAAGAAGAATACAATGCATGCTTTCACCCATAGGTTTGCCCGTATTTTCCAATCAACAATTGTTTCAGCTCACTCAAGATCAAAAAGGTCTTTTCAAGG
Source organism: Solanum piurae (assembly GCA_029582685.1). Taxonomy (NCBI): domain Eukaryota; kingdom Viridiplantae; phylum Streptophyta; class Magnoliopsida; order Solanales; family Solanaceae; genus Solanum; species Solanum piurae. The sequence continues at coordinate 1,940 of JAJOOO010011557.1, read as the reverse complement.
CTTGTAATGGGACTGAGTGCAAAGGTATGGTCATGTAGGCTCAGTGACTTTCATCCTCGTGAAATGTGGTGCTTTCAACACTCTCTTTCCTCTTCTTTCATCATTTTCTTTAGTGCTCATAAGTCATCCCATTATTCACTTTCATGGATTGTTCGGAACCCCATTTCTTTTGACATTTCTCATAACTTTATTTCACAACTTTTTCTTTTTCTTCTCTTGTCTTTTTTTTTTGTATGGAGGGGTTCCATTTTTCTCAACAGCATGGGTTAAAAGAGACTTTTCTTGCACTTCTTGACCTGCCTTTTCTTTTCACCATACCCCTAACTTAGGATTTTGGCCTAAGTTGGCTATTCAATCAACCACAAATCACGAGGATTATGGGTAGTGGATTTAATAAAGGTCATGTTTTCATCAAGTTTCTTCCAAAGAAAGGTAAGGCTCAAGAGGTGTTTAAAAGAGGTTCACACACTCACAAGGTAGGCCACAAAAGAGGTATATGTCAAATTGGTTCACACTCTTTCAAAGTTGCCTAAGATCATATCAAGAGATAGCCTTACTTAGTCGACCAGACTAATGGGGCAAATTCTAGGTGTTATTATGCATGGTTCACAGTAAGCTCATCACCCAAGGCATCGACACCAAAGTCAAACAAGACTCCACACTTTTGCTAGTGTGCAACGTTCATCACAAGAGAATCAATTTGATAATTGGCTAGTCACAACGAGATGCAAAGAGTTCACATATTGACTATGTAACTTCAATTGGTCTCATCGTAGCCGCACATTCATGTTCGTTCGATTATGAGCACTATCTGAGTCATCGATATTGATCAAAACCGAGACTCAAATTTGCTAAAGAACAACCACATTCCACACGTACAAGAGGTGGCAAAAATTTTAATTTTTTTCGAAAGGGTCAAAATCATTTACAATTTAAAATAAAAGGAGCCACAAGCTCAAACATCCACAAGAAGCAGTGTAAGACATAATTATAAGCAAAACGACCCAATTATATGCACAAAACAATGAAGCATCAATATTCACACAAAAGGTGGGCCTCACCCCACCACAAATAAAAACCATTTGTCCTCAAATGCAAATGAATTAACGTATCCAAAAGTGAAAGAAAGTAAGACATAGAGGGAGGTAAAGAAAGGGTCATGTCTATGCAGTCTCTCCATCTGTCTGGGCATCAGTGCTTGATGCCTCACCCTGAGCCTGGGCATCAGTACCCGAGGTTACCTCAGGAGGAACAACAGTACCAGATTCATCAAGTTCTGTTAAGTGTGAGTCCACTAGAAAGACATGCACCGCCCTGCAGAATCCCCGAGCCCTATGAAGAAATATTAGGGTCTAGGGTAATGGTTTTCTTGGCAGAAGTGGGCCTCTTGCCCTTGCCTTTCCCAGTAGTTGTGGGTAGTTTCGTAGCTTTGCCTTTCAACGTAGCTACATCCTCATTTATCACAATCCCTTTGAACTTCTCTTGGGCTGGTGTTATTCTTTCAGCAACTTTTGATTTAGTCATGTCTGCAAAATCTCGAAGAGAAGTTAGAAAAACCTAAACAAAAGCACAACAAAATAATTTCAGACAGGTTCGCCAAACCAGAGGGTGAATTGCCGAATTTATTGGGCGAGCTAGATCGAGCTCACCGAAGGAGTTAGATCTAAAAACTGCAGCAAGTAGGCGATGGGGAGAACCACTCGGCGTGTCGCCCATAGCTCTCGGCGAACAAGGATAGGCCCGCTGAAAGTTCCAGTGCTCAAAGGTTTAGGGGTGTGAACAAAGGGTGACTGGAAAGCCTTTCGACGAGTCGTCGAGTGCTTTTGGCAACCTTAGGCTTTTCACCGAAAGTTACAGACTTCAACTACTCACTTAGAAAGAAATTAAAGGCGAGATGGGGGCACTAGGCAAACCGCCGAGTGGTTTGGCGAGCTTGACCC
>JAJOOO010011556.1:0-11729 GCA_029582685.1 Solanum piurae | reverse complement strand
CATAAAAAGTTAACACACAAGAGGTTAAAGGATTTCAACATATGTTATATATATACCTAAAATATAATATTAATTATGTATAAATAATATAATTTTCTGTCAATTTCTTGCTAGCTCCGCCCCTACGTGGGGCAACCAAAAATTTTTATTTCCTGGACTACTCTTCTCATTTCCACATGCATTTACAAGTAGGGTATATGTGTAACTACAATTATTTTGTTCTGTTTTCTTTCTGTTTTTGAAAGAAGTAAAAAGGTGTTCTCTTTTCCCATTATAGGCCAGTGATATAGTTAGGTCTTAACTAACAAATTTTCAAACGTAGAGAAGTAAATATATATATTTTTTGGGGGGGTATCTACTAAAGTATCAAATGAACATTTTGAGTTTAATTTAAACAAATTAAAATAAATTGAGTTAATAGGAGTTAACTATTAAAAATTTATGGGCTGAAATGGAATGGTCAAAATGGACTAATTTATGCTTTATGGATTATAGCCCAACATGTTCAACTCTAATCAAGATTTCATATATTTATTTTCTTATAATATTTTAATTACCTGATAAAATAATTTTACTTTATTATAATTATATATAACATATGAAACAAAAAAAGTTCTTTAAAGTATGTTAACAAAGTTTTTCATGGGTTAATTTAGACTATATTAGGCAATTTAAATAGACTGAGTTAATGAATGAGTAAGTAATATTTTCATGGATATTTCGACACTTGTAGATTCAACAAATAATATGTATATATATTACAGGAGATCAATTTTCCAAGCTAAGAGAATACACTTTGTACAGCATAATAATGTAAATAGAAAATGAACCTCATAAGCTTTAGTGACAGCGATGTATGCAGGTATGCCATGCACAATCATGGATGTATTTTGTATGGAGAGCCTCAACTCTCAAATATTGTCTAACCAAGATTCAATTTTGACTATAGCAACAAACTTTTATATTTCTTCACTTATAAATCTTTGAAGTTTTTATACCTCCCTCAAAACATACTCTTAATCATTAAGGGCTCGCTTGGTGTAAATGATAAGGAATAACTAATTACAGGATGAGTTTATAACATATTTGATTGGGAGAAAATCATCGGATGGGGATATTTTTAAAATAGTTAATCCCGAGATAACTTGTTTCCGACCAAACAAACCTGAATATTTGTCTAAACTATTCTTCACTTGAAAAAAGAAGTTATATAGAAGGGGAAAAACATTGAGGTGTGGTTGTTGGGGGCCTTGGGGCCTAAGGCTAAAAGTCTGTCCCATGTCCTGCAGGCTGCAGCTAAATAGATCTTTGGGTTTTGGGAGTAAAGATTTTAGCATTCAATGTTTGTGTAGAAAATATTGGGTATCTCACATCAATACCAAACACTTTAAAGAGAGCCACAAAATATTTAACCAAGTGATGTGTTGTCTCTTTATGTACAGTATTGGTGGGTGCTAAAGAAGTACAGGTCCTTTTTGGAGTGGAGTTTATTAGATAGATCATATCATGTCTATTGTCCTGCTCCAATAACATCACTATTTTCTCCAACAGCCTTTTTCCATTGTCTTTATGCACTTGGGGGTCCCTCCTTTGCAATCATATACCTTTCATCTATCATAACTTCATTATCTTTTCTTCTATTATTTATATATTGCTTCAAATGAAAATGTAGAGGTCATTATTCATATTTTGACATTTTAAGTTAGTAGAGTATCAATACTAAATGTTGATTAGCAAAGGGCTAAAGAAACTTTCTGTTTATGAGTTGGTATGAATCAACAGGTAATGGGGTTAAGCTTTTACATAAATAATGTTTTAGACATCACTTAATTTGATGAAAATTCATGTTGTTTGGCTGTATTAGCAAATCATTTTGTCTTGCAAAAATTATGTTCTTCTCCACATCTAGTCTCTTGAAAAAAGTATAATATATTGATATGATTTGACTAATTGGTCTACATATGAGAAAACTAATATAAATGAAAGCATAATACGATTTGAGAGAAAAATTCCTCTAAAACAAAGACTCTTTAATGACTACTTGTGAATGTTATTATATTATGGTACTAGAAGAAATGATCTTCTATTTATAAAGATCCAAAACTTCTCCAAGAAAAGCATAGAAAAGTCATTTTCCACCAAGAAATCTTTTGTACCAAGAAAACCTTCTGAATTAAAACACAATTGGGTAAAATCCAAATAAGTTGGGAAATTCAAGGTAAACCCTAACAAAGTCTTTCCACTAAAACCAAGCCAAAACCACTTCCCTCATTGGTTAAAATTGCAATTCTGGAATCAAACTTTCAATGGAGTGAGGTTTTGATAAGGCAAGTTGATGATGGATCTAAGATGAAGAAAAAAGTCTTTTATTATTAAAAAAAATGAAATCTTACATTGGGTGTTTTGTTCATTTGTTACTTTGATTTAGACCTTTTGGCATGTGTCCTATCTACCAAGCATGTGACCCAAAGCTTGAGTCTTTGATTCTACAAAACCTTTCTTTTCTAATAATTCTCAACACCCTTTTATTTTAACAATGATATGATGTGTCTATGAATCCTTGCACATGAGTTAGTGACATGATACTTAGCAACTCATTATTAATGGATTTTCTTGACTTTTGGCCAGCTAAAAGGGTGGCACATAAACTAGTGAGACTCCTAGATGGAGACAACTTAGGGGGAAAAGGGTTCCACAATACACAATCCAAAAATCTATAGATTGTGATTTTGTATAAAAAATTCTACCACAAAAGCCATGCATTAAAGTGAGGGATCACTCCAACTATCTCCATCAAGATCCTAAACTTGCTCTTTGCACACATGCAACTAGTTACAATCATTTCTCTTTTCTTTTTCTCTTTCTTTCAACTACAAGAAGAAGAAAATTGCACATTACCCTCAACTGGCTAAAAAAAAAAAGAAACGTATATAAAATTTGTTTAAATTCACATATAGAAAGGTACTGAGATTTACATATTGACTAAAAATTAGAAGAGGGATAAGCCATATTTGATCCCTAATGTGGTTAAAAGTAAAATAACTTGCTTCTCTAAAGGTCTTCTTCTTAGTCCCAACCCTGCATATAAATCAAAACTCTACCACAATATGAATTCCAACCAAATATCTTTTGACACACAAACTACCACAATGTCACCAAAATCAATAAAAACAAAGGTTAATTTTAGCCATAATAACATTACATAACAACAACAACAACAACAAAAATAACAATTTCTTTCCATTCAAAAAGTTCCACCTTTGAGGCTAAGGTAGCATCAACAAAATAGCAATTATTTCCATTCAAAAAGAGTCCCATAAGCAATTTGCCATGAACAACAAACATGTAGTAAATGATTGGATTGGATCACTCTAAAATATTTCCCAATAATAGAACAAAGAAAGTACACACTCATCATTTGTGAGTTACCACCACTCCACCTCCTTAAAAAAACTACATGCATTTTCATTCAACCAATTATTTCAATTTTACAATAGACATAAAAAGAAGTGGTATCCTATTTACTCCACAAAAGCAAAACAATTAAGAAAAGATCAACATCAACCTCAATAGCAGGAGTAAAAAGAGGTGGTAGTTAACCAAAAGAGATAAGCATGGATCACACTTGACAAATAAACAGAGTTTTCAAACAAGAACAATGTAAAATTTCTATAGTAGTATCAGTAGCTAATTGAACTTGGTAAATAAAAGTAGTAGAATAGAGGAAAAGAGAGCCCTTTGTTTTAGCCTCTGGCAGTCAGCAAAGAAGGAATGGCTGCCAGATTAGGAGTAGTAGCATTCTTATTTGATGCACCTCTTTTCCCATTTGATGATGATGATGTCTTACTGAAAGCTCTCATTGGACTTGCAAATGCCCATCCCCAAGAACTTCTGTTCCTTCCATGTACAAGCTGCTGTTGTCCCACAGGAGCTATGCTGGATTTCCCATTCATATTTTCCTCAGAAGAAACCCAATGAGATGAAGATGATGAAGATGATGATGAAGAAGTTATCATAAAACCACTGAATAGTCCACCACATCTAACTCTTTCTTTGATACAATCTTGCCCTGCCCCTGCTGCTGCTGCACCACTGTTTCTGTGATGAATTTTAGACTTGTTGTTCCCTTCTCTTTGAGACTCAACTCTTCTCAAAGTACAATCTCCAAAACCAGTTGAGATTCTTTCAAAGAAATCACCTGAAAAGCTTCTGCTTCCACAGCCAACAGATCTAGATCTAGATACTTTTCTATCAACTGCAGGACTACTCTCATTTTTATTCTCCTCCACCACAACAAACTCTTCTTCTTTCTTCTTTGACCTCATAGAACCATTCCCAGCTGAAGGAAAAGTCATGTTTCTTTCAGTTTTCTTGGAATGCTGCTGCTTAGAAGAAGATGAGTAGTAGAGAAATGACCAGAACCTTCTCCTGTGAGGAGTATTATAGTCTTCTTCTTCTTCATTCAAGAAATGCATACCATTTCTAGGAGTTGTTGTAGACTTGCTTCTCTTCATAGTAGCAATAACACTACCATTATTACTGTTACAACCATCTTTTTTCTTCTTGTTATAATGGCTACTCAAGAGAAAAGGCATTCTTGATTTCCTCATTTTCCCATAGTGATTATTACAAACATTTGTTTGGTTGTTGTTGTTGGTTTGGAGTGATGGTAGAGTGGAGGTAGTAGTAGTGGAAGTTGTAGGTACACCAAAATGATCAGATCTAAAAGAAGGTGTAGAAGAAGAGGAAGAAGGGGGGAAAATGGCAGAAGGAAAAGAGGAAGAAACAAGTTTTCCAAGCTTTTCTTGAAGGCAAAAAGCACAGATCCCACCTGGGGTATTATTCTTGTAAGGATGATTTGTACATATCATATTACCATCACCCATGTCTTCTTCAATCCCTTCCATCACCATTGCAGTTTAACTAACTCTGTTATTTACTACACATTTACTTGTCTGGTTCTTGATGAAAAAATCTACAACTAATAACTTGAAGAAAGGATTAATTAAACAAGAGAAGAAGAAGTAGGCAAAAATGGTCAAATGGTGGTGTAAATGAAAGCAATGCAGAAAATAGAAGAGAAGTTATGGCATTGAAGGAAGGAAGAAATGGTAGTCCCCAGGAGCACGTGCCAACCTGACTGACTGATATAATTAAAAGTTAAAACTGATCAAACAAGACAAGAGGAACCCCTACGACCTATTACTGCTATCCATGTACGTATAAAAAAATAATTTTATATATGTATCAACGTATTATACCATTTGGATTCATATCCTGGCCATCAACTAGTGAGCTACCGTTTTGCCGTAAATTCGTAAATAATCATTGCAAATTATATTTGAGCAAAGTTTTTGGTAAAATTTTATTATGTGTTTGGTCTTAAATTTTTTTTAAAATAATTAATTATTTGAAAAAATATAATTTATACTAATAAATTCTAAAAGTTGTTTAAAATATCCATAAATTTATATTATCATTTTATGATAAATATATTTCGTAAAAAAATAACCTTATAATATAATTGATTACAATCAACAATAACAAAATAACAATATAGGCAAGATAATACATTAATCGTATACTCAAACTTGTCACTGATTCAATTATTGTTACAACTCATTAAACACAAATTGTTCTTTTTTCTCAATTTATCACTCAAAGAACTCAATTTTTTCCGGAGGAGGTAGTAAACAAATATTATTTGATCTTATTTAGCACCTAATTTACCTATAATGGGTACTTTTTATAAAATATAAAAGTTTGGGATAATTTTTGAATTCTTAAAAATAGAACTTAGCCCAAGTACTAATTTTTTCTAATACTTGGGAACTTGGAATTCTTGGCAAATATATTTGCCAAGTTATACAACCAAACACCACTTCCCAAGTTTTCTCCATGTTTTTCCCAAGTATTCTTGGGGCCAAACGGGTCCTAAAATTATTCATCTTCTGTGGAGACTAATGGAGAAATATAGAAAAAACAAAAAAACTTACATATGGTGTTCATTAACCTTGAGAGGGTCTACGATAAAGTTCAGTCCTCTGGAGATGCTTTGAATCCAAAGATCTATTGATGGCTTACATTAGGGCGATTAAGAATATGTATGATGAAGTTAATATTATGATAAGAACAGTACAGAAAATTTGAAGCACTTTCCAATCGAGATGGAGTTGCATAAGAGATTAGCGCTTAGTCAATTTCTATTTGCCTAGGTGATGGATGAATTCATATCACATATTTTATGGCAGGTGTGTTGGTGTATGTTATTTGCAGATAATACTATTTGATTGAGAAGACTCGCATTAGAATTAACAATAGGTTGGAAGCGTGAAGATACACTCTGAAGCCTAAAAAAATTAAATTGTGTAAGACTAAAACAGAGTATTTGAAATGTAAATTCAGTTATATGACGAATGAGGCAGACGTGAAAGTGAAGCTAAGTTTGCAAATTGTTTCCAAGAGAAAGATTTGAATATCTTGGGTCTTTGATCCAAAGAAAATGATAAGATTGACGATAATATTGTACATTGTATTTATGCGATATAAATGAAGTGGAGGCTTGCATGCGGAGTCTTGTATGATAATAATATAACACCAAAATTTAGAGATAAGTTCTACAGAGTGGTACTTAGATCAGTCTTGTTGTAAGAGGCAGAGTGTTAGCTAGCCAGTTAAGAATTTCTATGTTTTAAATATGCAAGTGGCGAAAATAAGGATGTCGAGATTGATGCATGGACATACTAGCTAGGAACGTTAGAATTGGGATGAGAATATTCCAGACAAAATGTGAGTGGCCTCTATTGTGGACAAGATGTGAAAAGGATAACTGAGATGGTTTGGACATGTGAAAAGGAGAAGTGCAAGTCCTTAGTAAGGAGATGTGAGAGATTGATTATATTGGAGATAAAGGAGTAACAAATGTAGGCCGAAGAAGTACTGAGGAGACATGATTAAATAAGACATGACGTATTTTCAACTCATTACGAACATGACATTAGATAAAAAGGTGTGAAGGTCAGGATAAGGACAAAATGTTAGTAGGTCGTTGAGTGTTGTCTTAGTATTGCATTATCCATGTAGTCTATGGCTTGGTGATACTATAGAGAATAGTGTATATCGTAGTATTAACCTATTTATGTACTTTTTATTTTATTTTAAGTATATGTTATTTACTATGTTTAAATGATCGAACATTGTTGATGTTACAATTCCATGCATATATGCTCCACACTGATTTTCTATTTAGTCGTAATGTTTTTATTCACTCCCATTTTTTTCCATTACTACTTTGATTTGCTTTCCTTGAGTTAAGAGTCTTGGGAAAATAGTTTTTTATCAATAAAAAATAGAAATAAAATATGTCTTCATTCTACCTTTTACAGACTCTATCACTTTGTGAGATTCCACAAAATATGTTCTTATTATTATAAGTATCGACGTATACAAACGGACTAATAATAGAAATTATTACTCCTATGTGATACTATAAAAAATTAACAAAAAAATATTTGTAATTATTTTTAAGTAATTTCAATGCTTCAATACTATTTCATTGATGTACATTACTTAAGACTCATATATGGAGTATATAAGGAGAGTGTGTATTTTACTAAGAGATTAATTATTATCCACGGACAAGAAAATTACATTATCAATTTATTTTTAAAAATACTTATTTTTATTAATTTAATTATTATTTTTTCTCATTGAATGATTAGTGATTCTTCTTCTTCTTTCTTTTCTTGTCATTTTTAAAACATGTTTTAAAGATCTAAGATTTATTTCTATGAAATAACGGTTAAATATTTTTGATACGGTCAAAACTTTGATTGACACCGAGAATCACTTTTAATCAACTTAAGTCTTTCAAAACAAAAAACTTTCAAGAATCTCCAACTTTTACTAAAACTTTCAAAACTAACTTCATAAACCAATCAAAATGACTCAGGATAACTATCTAAGGAGGTAAAATGATAATTTTACAAAAAATTTCAAAAATGATCTTTCGATCATTACAAAAGATTTCACAACACCATATTTTTCTAAGATAATTTTTCTATCGTTTGTCATTGCTCTTATATTTGTTATATATCCTTCTACTTCTTTGAAATATATAAACAATAATCACTGTAAATATTAATGAAGAGTGAGAAAGATTAGTAGATGTGGAGATAGAGATAATGATTTCATTTTAAAGATCTCATCTTTGATGATTTATTTATAAAATTATTGAAATTTTACTTTTGCTTATTATTTAGTAATAAAATTATAAATTTAATATACAATGAAATGTACATTATATTATATAGATCTATGAGTCTAACCTCATATTTAGGGACTTACGTCTCCTTCATGCTGCATAAAATGTTTCATCTCCCATTTTAAAACACTGACTTCAACCTTACTCCAATACTAAAAATTAGCCGTTCTTCCTAGAAGTATGTGCTTGTCTTGTTTTCATTTATATCTTGAGCACATACTGTATCCCAAGTAGTGTACCGTGAAACTCTTTAGGTCTTAGTAAATCCGCCTCTGATTCTATGATAATCAATTGCGTTAACTTCAACATTACTCCTATCCTAAAAAAATTGTCGTTATTCTTTGTACTGTAATTGTATGTAATGAAAGATAATAACTTTTTTGAAACTGCGTATTTATAAAAATTCATGACAAACATATATTATGTCAAAATATTTATAATTTTATGTGATCTAGTAAAACTCCTTAAAAATACTTAATAAAGGAATAAGTTTATTGTAACCATCCTTTGATTATTTATTATTAAATTTAATTATAATTAATAATAAGAATAAATTTGAGAATTAAATGATAAATTATATCTTGATTTTATAAAAATGGACAAATAAAAGTGAATATCTATTTTAAAAGGGTGGATATATAAAAGTGAACATCTATTTTAATATAATGGACAAATAAAAATGAACGGAGGGCGTAATACTTAAATTTTACTATTACACTTCAACTTTTTTTGCTATTTTCACAAATTGAGATGTTCAAACTTTAAAGTGATTATCTTCTCCAAATATGAAATAGAATATATCAATTTGAACAGATAAATAAAGCAAGTCACAACTCATTAATATTGTAGAGATATAGAGAAAGAAACGAAAGTACAATACTAAATAAGAGAAAAAGAAATTTAATATTTTTATTTTTATTTATATAAAGTAAATAGAGAATTCCAACATTTTACTGAATCACTGACACAATAGGTCAAGGCAATAAAAAAATGGAATTACATACTGTGAAGGACGTCTATCGTTAGAGGTGAAAACATAACTAAGGCATTAATTAATTATTCAATTCCCTTCGTTCCTTATATATATATATATATATATATATATATATATATATATGCAATCTTTACTATAAATAGTTGATCCATAATACAAGTCATTTCATAAAATAAATGCATAAATTACAATATTCTTCCTATTTTATCCTTATAAGTTATTAGCCTTGAAAATATATATTTGACTAATATAAAAAAACTAAATGAATAATTCATGTTCATTGATCAAATTAATTAATCAAAATAAATAATTTTATATTCATTGATTAAAAAATTGACTTAAAAATAAATAAATAAAAATAAAATGATAAATTTAGTTAATTCCTTAATGTACATGAAATAAAAAATGGTGACATATGGAAAGAGTAATTAATTAATTTGTGTGTGTGCACACATTTATTATGAGTATACTTATTAGGTTACAAATTTATATGTGCAGACCTACATATATACAGCCTTTAACTGAAAAAGAAAAGAGAGAAGAATCTCAGACCTGTCAAATTGTTTATCCAAAGTCCCAAGAAATACTGAATAATGCAGCTCTAGCTGTAGGCGAAAAGGACACAAGTTTGAACTATATTACCCATATAAAATCATCATTTCAAATCAATTTTAAAATTATAAATTGGATTTTACTTTTTAAATAAAAAATTTCACGCAAAAATTTGTATTTTGTAAAAGAAATAATACTATTATTTTAAATTTTACAAAAAATATATATTATTCAGCATGAAGAGAGTGTTTGTGTTATGTGAAAAAATTATATAAAAAAATAATTAATTACTATTATTGTTGTCTAGTAGATTTTTATTAACTTAAGTGTGTTCAAAAATTTGTAATCGCAAGTATTTATTCATAAAAGAAATATAAAGATATGTAATTGCGGATATTTTGATAACTTGTTTATGAATTATGATTTGTTCATTTGGTAGGATGATTCAAAATTGGGAAAACTAATAATTTAGCTTTATATCTGGTGGGATTTTTATGTTAATTAAAAAAAAATACAACTTACAAAATGCAAATTGAATGTCTAAAGTCTAAACGAATTTCTAACTTTATATCAATTTGGTTTCATTTCATATTTTTAAATCATGATTTTATATAGCATATTCAAACAATCCCTTTTCTTCAGACCAAATGGATTGCTAAATGACTATTACTCCAAATTGTTGAGTACAATTTTTAAGCTTTGAGGAATCCTTTGATTTACATGCTGGAATAATAAAAAAGGAATTATTGTACAACGCATACGATATGGTTTATTATATAGAATTATATAATAAGTACGTGGAATCTTATGTACATACGGATTATTTAGTTTAAAGACATTTTATCTTCAAATAGTTTAATCTATGCACGTATTCTTTATTAATTTTTGTTATAATTTAGTGCACGTATTTATTTAGTAAGACGCACCAACAGTGGAGGAGCCACCTTAGAGTTAGAGTTAGGGGTTCATCTGAACCCCTTTCAGTGAAAAATTATATTATATCTATATGGTTAAAAGAATTTTTAGGTATATATAGTACATGTTAAACTCCCTCCGATTACTTTGTGTGTCTATTTTTTCAGATTTTGAATTTCTTATTAAATTTTTTGACTCCGCCACTGCCCACCTTGCATTAGTTACTACAATATTTTATGCTTATTTGAGGAATCGCTTTTTATATTGTTTTACCAAAAAATGCATTATTTTTATTTAATATGTTATCATATTTAAAAAAAGAAGTTAAAAAAACGCAAGGTGTAGAAGAAGTGGAGCTATCAATGACTTGACAAAAGGTTTAATAAAATGGGTTCAAACTGTCGGTGAATTGTTTTGCATTCTTTTGTTGACTTCAATTAATTCTTTGGTCATGGGAAAAAAATTAATGTTCTGAATGGCACACTATTTTAATTTATTTGAGATTCTATTTGTAAATTGTAATAGTCGTATTTTGATTTATATAAATATATTTAGAGGGTCATGGCTCGTATTGAGCATGAGCTCAACATTATATATTTTAAAATGGTAAATGCTTTATGTCTAAGCTCAAGATTAATGTGAATCTAAAATAGTTTTAATAACGTGATTTACTTCATTCTTCACAATGACATATCTAACTTTAAACGAGCATACCTCAAAATCATATGGCAATGTCATCAATGAGTGAACAAACAAGTAAATTTAACAAAGGTTTAAGTAGATTGAGGCTTAGTCTCGGGGAACTCTTCCATTTCTAATATGCCCTAGAGATCCTCGGGTGGGAAAATTCTTATATTCATAGTTATATTGATGTATATAAGTTTCATCAACTTTGTTGCAGAGTGAAGAGTTAAATTTCCCCAAAATGATTATTGATAATTTACCTACTATTATCTGATCTTCAAACTCGCTTTTTGTATACTTTCCTGACGAAAAAGTGGATTT
>JAJOOO010011554.1:0-12402 GCA_029582685.1 Solanum piurae | reverse complement strand
AAAAGAATACCGTTCATCTATATTTCATGAATATATATAATTGTTTTTTTTATGCATAAACATGAAGAGTTTCATCATATTTGTTTGACAAAATTTGTATTTTAAAAAATCTTTACTAAATTGATTAATATACCGCGCGAAGCGCGATTATGTTTTCTAGTGATGATATGGTTGTTGATGAAAATGATGAACAATCGGCTTAGGATAACAAAGTCATGTGTTTTGTCTACTTCACGATGTATGGAATGATGCTTGTTGCAATCACTCCAAACTACCACATTGCTCTAGTGTCATGGACACTATTTGTTATTGTTGCAACGAAGATTCAATTGACTTGTAATACAAACTTATGGTTAGTTTTGATAGTTTTTAAAACTTATGGGTATAAGTCATATTTTTCTAAAAAAGTGAAATATATTTCCCAAATACTATGGCCAAACACATGGTGAAATTTCACCCAAATAATATTTGCCAAGAATATTTAGAAGATCTATGGCCAAACGCTAGCTTAGAGTGGAAAAGTAGTTCAACAGTGCCTAAGGGTCATTTTATTTCGTACCTTAAGGCAACTAAGTTAGTTTCCAAGGGGTGTGTCTATCACTTAGTCCGATTTAATGACTCTAGTGTTGAGATACCTCTTATTCAGTCAGTTTCAGTAGTAAAAGAGTTTCCATAAGTCTTTCTAGATGATCTTCCCGGAGTCCCTCATGAGAGAGAAATAGACTTCGGTATAGACCTTCTTCCAGATACTCATCCTATGTCTATTGCGCCATATAGGATGGCACCAGTAGAGTTAAAAGAGTTAAAAGAGCAGTTGAAAGATCTTCTAGATAAAGGTTTCATTCGACCAAGTGTCTCACCTTAGGGCGCTACGGTCTTGTTTGTGAGGAAGAATGATGGTTCCCTTAGGATGTGTATAGATTACCGTTAGTTGAACAAGGTTACCATCAAGAAAAAGTATCCTCTTCCGAGAATTGATGATCTCTTCGATCAACTTCAGGGTGCCACTTGTTTCTCTAAGATAGACCTTAGATCTGGCTACCATCAGTTAAGAGTAAGGGAATGTGATATTCCCAAGATAACTTTCAGGACCCGTTATGGTCATTATGAGTTTCTGGTCATGTTGTTCGGTTTAATTAATATGCCTGCAGCGTTCATGGACCTTATGAATAGAGTATTCTAGCCTTATTTAGATATGTTTGTTATCGTGTTCATTGATGCCATTCTAATCTATTCGAGGAATGAGGAAGATCATGCTAGCCATCTCAGAATAGTTATCCAAACTCTAAAGGATAGGGAGTTATAGCTAAGTTCTCCAAGTGTGAGTTTTTTCTTGAGTCTGTGGCATTCTTAGGCCACATTGTTTCCAGTGATGGAATTAGAGTTGATACTCAGAAAATAGAGGCAGTGCAGAATTGGCCTAGACCCACATCTCCAACTGATATTAGGAATTTCTTGGGGTTGGCTAGATATTATAGAAGGTTCATAGAGGGATTCTCATCTATTTCGTCCCCTTTGACCAAGTTAACTTAGAAAACAGTGAAGTTTCAATGGTCTGAAGCTTGTGATAAAAGCTTTCAGGAATTGAAAAAGAGGTTGACTACTGCTCGAGTATTGACCTTACCAGAAGGTATGCAAGGCTTTGTTGTATATTGTGATGCGTCCAGAGTTGGTTTGGGTTGTGTGTTAATGCATAATGGAAAAGTTATAGCTTAAGCCTCCAGACAACTTAAGGTTCACGAGAGGAACTACCCAACCCATGATCTAGAGTTGGCTGCCGTAGTATTTGCTTTGAAAATATGGCGTCATTATTTGTATGGTGTTCATGTGGATGTGTTCACCGATCACAAGAGTCTTCAGTATATGTTTAGTCAAAAAGATCTTAATCTCAGACAGCGAAGGTGGTTAGAGTTACTCAAGGATTATGACATGAGTATTCTTTATCACCTAGGTAAGGCTAATGTTGTTGCTGATGCCATGAGTATATTGTCTATGGGTAGCACCACCCATTTTGAGGAAGATAAGAAGGAGTTAGCAAAAGATGTGCATAGACTTGCACGATTAGGAGTTCGACTAATGGATTCCACAGAAGGAGGAGCAGTGGTGATGAATGGGACTGAATTATCATTAGTGGAAGAAGTGAAAGAGAAACAAGACCAAGATCCTATTTTGCTTGAATTGAAGGCAAATGTTCATAAGCAAAAAGTAATGGCTTTTGAACAAGGGGGAGATGGTGTTTTGAGGTATCAAAGTAGATTGTGTGTACCAAGAGTGGATGAACTTCAAGAAATGATTATGGAGGAAGCTCATAGCTCCAGATATTCTATCCATCCGGATTCCAAAAAGATGTATCCTGATTTGATAGAAGTTTATTGGTGGAGTAGTATGAAGAAGGGCATTGCAGAGTTCGTTGCTAAGTGCCCGAATTGCCAACAAGTTAAAGTAGAGCACCAAAGGCCCGGTGGTATGGCTTAGAATATAGTACTTCTGGAATGGAAGTGGGAGATGATCAATATGGATTTCATCATAGGTTTACCAAGGTCTCGTAGGCAACATGATTCTATTTGGGTGATTGTGGATCGAATGACCAAATCAGCCCACTTTTTGCCGGTAAAAACTACCCATTCAACAGAAGATTATGCCAAGTCGTATCTTCAAGAAGTAGTTAGACTCCATGGGATTTTGGTATCGATTATTTCAGACAGAGGAGCATAATTTACTGCACAGTTCTGGAAATCTTTTCAGAATGGCTTGGGTTCAAGGTGAACTTGAGTGTTGCTTTTCATCCTCAGACAAATGGTCAAGTAGAGCGCACTATTCCAACTTTAGAAGATATGTTGAGGGCCTGTGTGATTGATTTCAAAGGTAATTGGGATGATCACTTACCTCTCATTGAGTTCGCCTACAACAATAGTTACCATTCTAGCATCCAGATGACTTTTTATGAAGCTCTTTATGGGAGAAGATGCAAATCTCCTATTGGATGGTTTGAAGTTGGTGAAGCTGGGTTGATAGGCCAGACTTAGTCCATCAAGCTATGGAAAAGGTGCAGGTTATTCAAGAGAGGTTGAAAATAGTGCAGAGTCGTTAGAAATCCTATACAGATGTTAGGAAGAGAGACTTAGAGTTCGAAGTAGATGATTGGGTTTACTTGAAAGTTTCACCCATGAAGGATGTTATGAGGTTTGGTAAGAAGGGGAAACTTAGTCCCTGATATATTGGTCCTTACAGGATATCCAAGAGGATTGGCAATGTGGCTTATGAGTTCGAGCTACCCCAAGAGTTAGCAGCGGTTCATCCGGTATTTCACATCTCCATGTTGAAAAAATGCATGGGCGATCCTTCACTTATCATACCTACTGAAGATATTGGTATCAAGGATAGCTTATCCTATGAGGAGATTCCTGTTCAGATCCTAAATCACCAAGTTCGCAAGTTAAGAACTAAAGAAGTAGCATCAGTCAAAGTTCTATGGAGTAATCAATTTGTTGAGAAAGCTACTTGAGAAGCTGAGGAGGATATGAAGAAGAGATACCCACATCTCTTAGAATCCGGAGAAGTTTCGAATTAAGGTACTAATCCTTTTCTTGGCTTTTATTTTAAGTTGGCATGTTGTATTTACATTTTGCTTGTTGGGTGTTTGAGCTATGTGTTAGATGTTACGCCTTAGCCTACTAAGAGTAATCTCATTTGAGGATGAATGTTCCTAAGGGGGAGATATTGTAACACCCAGCTACTAGAAAGACTTAGAATTAGAGAGAAACCATTTTTGGAAATAAGTTAAATCTGGAAAATTGGCTAAGTTATGTTAAGTATGGGTTTTGGTCAACTTCAAATGATCATAACTCCTAGCTCAGTATGATTTAGGTGTGATATCAGATACCATAGGAAATATCTCTGAATTATATTTTCAACGCCGCCAAATTTGCGCGATTTTGAGTTCGTATGAGGGAGATATGCTCATTTGAAGTTGGGCTATCTAGATAAGTTAAGTCAAAACCGCATTTTAGAAGCGTATTGTGGTCTTTTCACTACCCAGTTAAATTATTTCGTTTTTGGTAATTGCTTAGGGGTCTAAACTGAATTTTGTCAGTTTACGCACTCAAAGAATTCACGTTAGTTTTTTTTTGAGAAAGAACGCAAGAGGAAAAAAGAGGAGAAAGAGCCAAAGTTCATTGTTCTTGAGGTTTTGCTTATGGATTTCATCAAGGGGTGATCCCTCCCTACGAGGTATGTGAGATCACATAGCGTTGGGTTAGTTCATCCACACGCCAATCATGATTTATTTCACTGAATTTAGATTCTTGGAGGTTTAGAAATTGAGTTCTTGATGGATTTGTTTGAAGTTTCTATTGGGTTCTTGATTGTTGGAGTTGTTGAGGAGTTCTTGATTTAAACTCATGAAATTAGGTTTCGTTTTGAGTAGATTATTGCATATTTTTATTATGTATTGGGGAAGGACCCAACTGAGTTTAGAGGGTTTAGAGTTGAAAAATAACCAAGAGAATTCGTTAAAATCTGGGGAAAAGGGGTGGGGAGCCGCGCCACTCAGAGCGCCCCACAAAGTGCTCTGAAGTTTGTCCTATGGGGCACCGCGCCAGCCAGAGCGCCCCAAGCCAGTCTCTGAAATATACCCTTTGGCGCCCGCGCTACTCAGAGCGCTAAGGACGCCATGTCTTCTACTTTTTCCTACTTCTTACCGTACTAGTTCCCTTGAAACGTACCTATGTTTCCTAATTGATTTCTACACTTTAAGGTACGTCTAAACAACATGAAATCATCAAAAACATGAGATCATGAGCCTTGAATCCATAATTCAATTCAAGGAAAGTTAATTGTCAAGTCAAGAGAAGTTCATAGAGTTTTCCAAAAGTCTTTTACAAACGTTTTAACTTTGTTTTAAGACTTGAGTTTTGAGTTGAGTAAAGAGTAAGAATTGAAGTCCATTTCTTCAAAAGAGTATATCGGGACTATGTATTCCCAAAGAGTAAAATATTTTCACGTTTAAACAAGAATGGAAACTTTGAATTCCAAAAGAGCCTTTGAGCTAGTTTTCAATAAAGAGTAAATGTTTTCACAATTAATCAAGAGAGGAAACTTTGATTTCCAAGAGGAGCCATTGAGCTAAGTTTTGAGAAAGTATCTCAAACCACAGAAAGAAGTATGTTTTTAAACATAAGAGCTAGTATTATATTTTGGGAGTAGTATTGAGCACCGATATGAGGGAGAGTTCAGACAACTCCCAACCCCCATAAATCATGTATCCATCATGGGTAGAAAAGGGTCATACTTTTTAGATGATTCCTTAGTGCTTTTTAGCATAGACTAGTGGATCCACTTAGTAGTCAGATTCTCTACCCTCGACAAGGTATAGGATGGCCCTGACTGAGTGAGGCAAAACGTTGTATCGTTACAATAGCTTTTACGTGATAATTGTCAGTCAGAGAAACACCCATAGCAGTATTTTGTATTTTTATATGCTTTTCAGAGTTTATATTGTATCTTTGCATACATACAAAGTTATTATTGTATTTCCAAATACACAGAGTTGATATCAATGATTTAAAAGATTTTCCTTATATTGCATTTGTTTTATTGCTTTATATTGAAATGAGTTCAGTTGAGTTGAGTTAAGACATA
The DNA here is from genome assembly GCA_029582685.1 of Solanum piurae. Lineage (NCBI taxonomy): Eukaryota > Viridiplantae > Streptophyta > Magnoliopsida > Solanales > Solanaceae > Solanum > Solanum piurae. The sequence goes on along the minus strand of JAJOOO010011554.1, from coordinate 6,762 downwards.
TTTTTTCTTTCAGTTCGATTTCAAGCTTATGTCTTGTTTTAATTTTCCCTTCGGATACTCGTACATTCAATGTACTGATGCCATTTGGTTTGCATCTTTTAATGATGCAGATACAGGTAACCAGGATCAGCATCCAGCGCATCGTTGATTCTAGTTGAGCTCCAGAGTTTGTTGGTGAGCCTCCTTGCTTTCGGAGGACCCCTTTTTATTGCTTTTCAATATCTAGTTCATTAGGATGTCGTGGGTCTTGTCCCGACATCCATATCAGTTATTAGAGGCTTCATAGATAGACAATTAGTGATGTTTGTTCTTGAGTCTTTCTATTTGCTATTTTGATGGTTGAGACTTGAGTTGCCACTTTGGCCAGTGAATGATTATTTTAATACATTCTAAGTTTATTGTTGAGCAGTTCAGTTTACGTTTAAAGTATTTATATCATGAATAAGTGTTCCGCTGAGTAAGTAAGCCATGCCAACGGTTCTCTTGGGACCATCAATGGTTCTCGAGTGCCAGTTCCACCCAGGGTGTAGGCTCGGGGAATGACATGTTTTGACTTATAAATAAAGTTTATTTTATTAAATTCTCATATCAATATTCCAGTGCATTCACTTGGAGGTCATGAAATTGAAGTGTCACAATTATAGTGAGACGAAGTAAGAAACCACAATAAGACATATACCATATTTGAAAAAGTCATTAAAGGCTATTTGCATCTACTATGATCCTTTCAACTTGGCTCCACCATCTATTGGTCGTTTTGTCGGTATATAGAGTTATACATGTATTAGTAATGTGGTATTAGTTATGCAAGTATTAGTAATGTGGGCAGGAGTGGAGCTACAGTGTGTCGAGGGTGTCCAACCCTTCGTCGGAAAATTATACGGTGTATTTAGGGAAAATGCTATGTAATAAGAGTATATATATAGTATTTTGGACAACCTTAAAAAAAGATTGTAGTTTAGCTTAGTTGTCGAAATCGTTCAGCAAAAGTTTGGTTGCCCGTGTGTGTGTTTGCAGGATCGATTCCTAGCAACTGCGTTTTACTTCTCTCATCTTAGAGCAATACTAGCTTGCACCCTCACTCACTTAACTTTTCCATGAAATTTGTTATTTATTTATTAATAATTTTTATATATTTTTATGATCTTTTTATATGATATCTTTATTTTTACACGTAAGTGATCATAAAAAAATGTTCTCTTTTATGCAATTAGTAAGTGACAAAGAGATTTGATTTTCTCGTAACAATCAAATTCTTACCCGAGGTGTCTTTTTGACTTTACATTAAATTTTGTAGGTAAAACTTAAAATAAATAAATACAACTCTCCCAATATCTAAAGGAAAAAATGTTCCACTATTTTGATTCTACTCTTCCTTCTTTTTTGTCTCGTTGTTATTATCGTCGTCGCCAAAGACTATTGAAATATTAAAGCCTAAAAGTGGTTTCTTTCTAGGATAAACTTTCTTCCCTCTTTCTCTTTTTTTTTTGTCGTTCGTTCGCTTCATATTAAATTAAATATGAACTCATTAGAGCTAAGTATTATGCATTTGGATTTTAAAAATTTTGGTGCACTCATTTGTAAGAAAAGAATAATTATTTACTCAATGTTTGGACACCCTTCGTAAAATTCTTGGCTACGCCATGAATGTGGGTATTAGTTATACAAGTATTAGTAATGTGGGCATTAGTTATGCAGGTATTAGCTATGCATGTATTAGTTATGCAAGTATTAGCTATGCATGTATTAGTTATACAAGTATTAGCTATGCAGAGTTTAGTTATGCGAAGTTTAGTTATGCACAAGTTATTCCTTCGGGTGTTGTTTTTTATATTAAAAATTAATAAAATTATCTATTTTTTAAATTATAACATTTATTTTACAATTATACCCTTTCTTTAACTTTGTATATAAATTAAAACATTTCTTTTATTATGTAGAAGAAGAAAGTAGTCAAGTGGGAGTGTTACAATACTAGTTCTCACTCGTCAAATAATTAAGTTGCCAAAATATGTTTTTGGCAAAATCTCGAAACAACCTAATGAAAGAAGCCTTAATTTTTTTTTTTTAAAAATAAAGAATAAAACTCATCCCTCTTGCTCCCTCATCCTTTTGTATATACATAAAACAAAGTTGTTGCTTACTTAGATGAATGAAAAAAATTAGAAGATATAGTTACTTCATCTATTTCAAATTTCAACTACAAAATTTGTTGATTAGGACTCCCCAACAACTTTAAGTATTGGACCTAATAATTATAGCATAGAAATGTTTATTTATCATCTGCTTACTGAAGTGAATGAACCAACTGCTGAATGATTGAGTTTCTTGAGAAGTATCAGAGTTATCTTTTCCACTCTTAGGTATCACAAAAGCATCCTAGTTAAATAAGTCCCCAATTTGGCTTATCTATGATAAACCAATTACATTTCAAGCTTTAAGAAAGTAATTACACTTCAATACTCTATATCCTTGAGACTTAGGTTGGATTACTTAAGGCACTTAATAGATGGTAAATGTAACTTCAGAAATGCACTATGCCCTGTTAAATACGTGAAACCATGTACCACTACATTAACAATACAAAATTTATAAGGAAAGCAAACAATATTATTATGAGGATTTTAAAACGCAAACACATATATTAACATGGAAGTGATTCTCAATATCCATATCAATAAATCCAATTCCAAATTTCTTTTGGAATATAACTTATTAACTTCACAAATGCAATAGAAAATATGGTATGTCATCTCTATGTATATCTCATATTGTCATTAAATATGATCCGAATACAAATTAGCGATGCACCTTATTAATTTTCCACAAGAACTATGACTACAATTATGAAATTTCCAAATGAACTAGTAATACAATTGTTTGGTTTCTCAAATATGTTGAACAAGGAATACAATTTATTCAATTCCCCGATAAAGTAGGAATATGATTTATTAATTTTCAATACATAATGAACTCGTCATACAACTTAGTAATTTCCTAAAACAATTAACTAGGAATACAAATTATAAATGGAAGTGTACTAATGATCCATGTCTCATTATTCAATGGAATTTTTCTCCACATTGACACTTCCAAAGCTTACTCCGATAACCGAGGCAGACACCATTGTCTGATCCATCTCGCCGGTAATCATTACCAACAACAACTTCTACAATGTCGGTATACCTTCAAACCCGCTATTGCTTTTGGGAACCTACATTATGCTTAGTTGGATGTTAGGGTAGATACCACCACACTAAACAAAGGTGATGTACTTGAAGGTATCCGATATAACTTCGAGTAAGTTATTGGAGATTTAGATGATGATTATTTAAGTTGGAGATTCTAGTATTGTCTCCAAATGTTAGTTTTGGCTTGATTCAGTTTCTTTCTCTGATTATGTGGTGACCAAGTATGGTATTCTGTTTGATGCGACCAATATTGTAGTGGTTCACGATTCGAATAGGCCTATTCCACTTTTGAGATTCAAAGTTTTATTGGGTTTGTAGGTTACTACAATCAATTTTGTTGAGTTTCTCTTGTATTATGAATCTGTTGACCAAGTTGACCTTGAAGAGTTTTATGTTCCTATGGGTAGTTGAGTGTGAGGCGAGATTCTAAATCTCATGGAGTTATTGCCCTAAGATCGTAGTTTGACTTTGCCCGAGGAGGGTGCAATGTTTGTGGTATTCTGTGATGTGTTCAGAGTAGGCTTGGGTAATGTGTTGATGCAAAAGGAGAAGGTCAAAGCTTATGCTTTTGTTCGGTTGAAGATCCACGAGAGGAACTACCCTACTAATTATTTAGATTTATCGATGGTTTTATTGTGTTGCTGTTATGGCTTCATTATCACTATGGAGTTCATTATGAGATCAGTGTAGCCGAGAGTATCTTTTTACTAAGCAGAATTTTAATATGAGGCATTATAGGTTATTGGATTTGTGGAAGGATTATGATATCACTATTCTTGATCAGTCCAGGCAAGCAAAATGTTGTGATGGATGCCTTGAGTTAGAAGGTGCCTAGTATGGGTAGTTTGACCTTTCTTAAGGTAGAGGAGAAACCCTTAGCCTTAAACATTCAGTGCTTGTCCAATTAGTTGCTTATTAAAGCTCATTAGTTTGATGATGAGAAGTTGAGAGTGATTTTGGAAAGAAGGTGACCACTTTTGATCCCGAGGGTGTTTTAAGGATTAGTGGTTATGTTTTTTAGTCCAGAGTTTGTGGTTGGATTAGATTGATCTTAGAAGAGGCTCATTATTCAAGTTATTCTATTCACCCAATAGCGGCCAAGATGAATCATGGTTTTAAGAAGCATTATTTGTGGTGTGGGATGAAAAAGACATTGTGGAGTTTGTGGTAAGTTTTAGAATTGTCAACAAGTGAAATATGAGCATGAACGAACCAGTGGTATCATGTAGAGGATGCCCATTCTCGAGTGGAAGTGGGAGCACATTACTATGGCCTTCTTGGTTGGTTTACCCCCAACTTTTGGTAAGTTTGATTCTATTTAGGTGATTGGGGATAGGTTGACTAAATCAATGCATTTGTAATTGTTGAGGCAAATTAGAATACAGAGAAGTTGACAAAGATCTACAGTTGAGAGAGTGTTCAGTCGCATGGTGTGTCTATCTCCATTGTTTTTGATAGAGGTAGGTATTTTATATTGAATTTGTAAAGTACTCTACACAGTTATTTGGGTAATCATCTTGATTTTAGCATAAGTTCTAGAGATGACTATTAAGGTGCTTAGGACATATTTCGAGTATGAGTAATGGATTTTGGTGGTCATTGGGATAGTTTGAGATGATTATTCAGGTGCTTGAGGACATATTTTGAGCATGTGTAAGGGATTTTGGTGGTCATTGTGACCGGTTCTTGCCCCTTGAAGACTTTGCCTACAACAACAATTACCATTTAAACATTCACATTCCGCCATTTGAGGATTTGTATACAAGAATGTTTAGATCCCTTGTGGGATGGTTTTATTTTGTCATGACCCAAAATACACCCTAGATGTGACATGACGAATAGGATACCGAGAGACCCTAACAAGCCACTTCATAGAAGCATGACATATTAAAATACAATTTAAGAGATGTAATCAATATATGTCTCAAATCATGAGATGACATAAAAGATACCAACAAAGTACATATGAGAATATGCAGAAAACTACTAAATCTGACACAATCCTTTCTAACATCATAAGAGTGGTTGAGACATAACCTGTAACACCCCGAGAATTTTTTTATCTAAGACTCGAACCCTCCTTCGTTGTTAGTAGGTTTTCACCAAGGAATTTAAAATTTCTTGAGTGTTAAGGTCACTAGATGTAGCACCTTGAGTTCCAAGAAGAACTAAAGAGAGTTCATTCAAGTCATTCCTAAGTTCCTTTAAGTTTTGGGTCAATTTCGAACGACCATAACTCTCAGTAGAGGATTATTTAGGTAGCTTACAAGGTATCCAATGAAAGGCCTTTGAATTATCTTTCCAACGCCGCTGAGTTTGCTAAGTTTCGAGGTCGGATGAGTGAGATATACCCTTTTGAAGTCAGGCTGTCCAAATAAGGAAAGTTACCCGAAAATAGTAAAGGGTATTTTGGTATTTTCCTTACCAAATCATATTTAATTCATTTTTAGTAAGGTTTTAAGGGTCTAATCCTATTAGTTTCAGTTTAATAATCCAAATATACACCTAGGGTTTTAGTTGAGAGTTCAAGAAGAGAAAAGAAGAGAAAAGAAGAGAAAAGAGGAAAGGATCAAGGCGTTCGTCGAAGTTCTTGAGTTCACTTGCGAATTTTCTCCATAGGTTTGATCCCTAAGAGGTATGTAAGCATACATAGTGTTGGGTTTGTTCACCCACACGCCAATCATGTTATTTTCAGTGCAATTACATTCTTAAAGTTGAAAGATTAGAGTTCTTGATGAGTTCTTGATAGGTGTTCTTGAAGTTCATTCTAAATCTTGTTGTGTTGGGGTTTTGATGATTTCTTGAGATGTAAGTGAGTTTTTTGAGGGATGTATTGAGTAGGTTAGAGTTTACTTATGTTAAGTAATCAAATCCAAGTAATTGGGTAAGAAACCGTTCGATTCTAGGCGAATTAGGGTGAGAAAAGGAGAAAATATATTCGTCGGATTTTCTTGGTTGGGGCATGGCACGTTGCGCCAGCCAGAGCGCCCCAAACCCTCTTGTGTAGTTTAGGGGCTGGCGCCCGGTGCCACTCAGTGTGCCAGGGTTGCCTGCCCCATCCAGTTTGTCGTCGGTTACTCCATTTGAGTTTGTTTAAAGTGCACCTTCACTCCCTTTCAATCCTCACTACTCTAAGCTACTTCTAAACACCTATAAATCATTCACAACATGATCATAACCTTGAATTCATAATTCAAATTCAAGGTAGAGTTAAGAGTTAAGTTTTTGAGAATTCTTTCAAACATTCTAAGCAAGTCCCTTTGAGGAGTCTTCTAGAATTTCTAGTAACTTGTTTCAAGACTCGAGCAAGTGAGTATGAGGATGAGGAGAATGTATTCATGAGTCTACTTTGTCATCCTGAGATATTTCATATCATGAACCATAACTCTTGAATTCATAATTCACATTCAAGAGAGAGTTAAGAGTAGAGTTCAAGGAAGCCTTTGAGTTCAATTGTGAATCCTTTGAGATCTATCATCGATTTGAATTAAGTTTTGAGTAAGTAAGTATGACAATGAGAAGAGTCATATACATGAGTTTCTTATTGATATTTTGACCCTTGAGTCGAGTC
>JAJOOO010011553.1:0-11088 GCA_029582685.1 Solanum piurae | reverse complement strand
CCCCCGTTTAGTGAAATCTATCAAACGTAAAATAAGATTAAAATTTGGGCTAAATCTACACATTTCTAACGCTAACGCTAGGTAAGGGAAATATTTTTATTAAGTTAATATTTCTAATTGATAGTTGGTTGAAAGATACATGATTAAATAACAAGCTACCAATAAGATTGGGATAATATTTTATATTTAGTTTCCTAATTTACTTACTATATAGTAAATAAATGTACGAATTAATGGCATTTTGACAACTACCTCTCACCAAAGTATCATTGTTATTGACCAGCAAGAAGTCTTTTATTAGCAACGTAACTTAATTAACATCTTAGTCGATGAAGATATCTAGACCATTAGGCATTAGCTAACTTTGCATGCATTTACAAGATCAAGGGTTATGGAACAAAAAATTATTCTGGACCTAGATCGAGGTATTAATAGTGATTTTTTAATTTTACAGAATAATATGTGATACAATGAGATAGAATACAATAGAAAGAAAAATAGAGAACAAACTAATAAATCGGCAAAGCAACACCCCCCCCCCCACCCCCACCCCTTATATATTCGAAAGGTGAAATTTGTTAATTGTTGAAAGTCTTATATACTCCGTAGTACCCCTAAATATACACTACCAAGAGAAGAAAAAAATGGAACTAGTTACAATTTTCCACTAAATAGCTCGCAACTACCAATTTTCCTGATAATCCATAGCTAAACAGGAGATATAATAAGAGAGTGAAAATGCTCAGGGACGTCTAATTAACAGTAAAATAAAAAATTTCGTTATGAACAATAATAACAAAAAATTTAATGTAATTTCATAATTGAGGTTTGAAGAGGGAGTTGAATGTACACAAATTTTATCTTTTAAGAAAGAACAAAAGTGAATTTTGAATGACCATCGTCTAAAACAATAATAAGATAATATATATCAAAGTGAAACAACCAGTGGCATAGCCACCCTTATATTGGACACCCTTCATCGGAAAATTATACCGTATATACAAGTAAAATGATAAACAAAGTGGCTAATAAATAACATATTTTGGACACCCTTGACACAACAATATGATGTAGCCTAGTGATTTTTGGCGCCTTGAAAGAGTAAAGACACACGAACTTAAAGTGATCGTGTGTTGTAGCAATTTTTTTTTCACTTTTTAAGAAGAACATTCATTTTAGCAATTGAACATCCTTCGTGAAATTTCTGGCTTCGCCACTGAAAACAACATGTAGTAATATGAATCTAAATATAAAGGAAGAAAGAATAATACTAGTTAAACTCGAAAAAAGGGAACGAAATATATCCGACGACTATTATATATATATGCAGTGGCGGAGCCAGAAAGTTTAATAAGGGGGTTCAAAATCTAAGAAGTAACACACGAACTAGTGAAAGGGGGTTCGACATCTATTATACATACCTAAAAAATAATTTTAACCATGTATAAATAATAATATTTTTCGCCGAGGGGGTTCGAATGAACCCCTCATTATATGTTGCCTCCTCTATGCATACAACAATTATAATTTATCGATACAATTTAATTAATTTTTCGATGAAGCGTGTTTAACCACCTAACCAACCTTCACCGGTTGTTGCTCCGCCGGCCTATGTCAAGGTATTAATGATATATGAAATGGCATATTCTTTCAAAATGCCTTCTTGTTATGTGGACAACAATGGGGTTTCCATAGAACTATAATTCTTTAAAATATTTAATCTAAATATAAGTATATCTCTTATAGTTAATGGACCTCTATTAGACTATTCTATCTGTTTTTTCTTTCTACTTAATTCTCTATTATTTTTGTCACGAACACACAAGATCATAGGAAGTATAGAGACAGATTCAAAATTCAAAATTTGTAGATTTTTAATGATCTCAATTTTTTTATTATAAGTGCGCAGGGGATGAAGAGTGTAACAAAGCTTTAAGTAGAACCATATTTCTTTTAAATAACAAGATACAAAAAAACAATATTATCCCTAAACAAAAAAATTTAAAATAAAATACCAAAGAATTTTTGCTAAGTACTATTGAAGCTAGCACACAAAAAGGTGTTCTATATTAAAATAGTGGCATCATATCCAATAATGAATCTTTGATCTGTCTGATTTATTTTTTCCTAAAGTACTAAAATGGAATTTTTTTAATAAAATAAATAGGGACACCATTTTAGGAAATGACCTTAGGTCCTTTAAGAGCCAAAAAGAAACACAATTATGGAAAGACATTTCATAAGAAGGCACTTTAATTTGTTTCTTGCATGCACAAAATATTTTATTAAGTAATATTATAATATATACTATAGTGCAAAAGTCACATTGTCACCCACAAACCCCCACCCCCACCCCCAAAAAAGATCAATATGATGAATGGCCTTTCATATGAATGTGGGGTTGGATCTTAAAATTTGCGAGTAGTTGGCATCCTTAATTCCTTATCTCATGATGAATTTTTAGGGTTTATCTTTAAAAAAGTATGTGAGTTATTCATGCACCTAGCAATTAATAAAATGAGTAGAAGTTATTAGAGATCGAAATTTGAAGTTTAATATAAATAAAAATAAAATAAAATAGGTGGTTTCCTTTTTGTTTATTTAATTTTGATGGATAAAGTTATTCAGTAATCGTGTTGGGTGATTGATATATAAGTGCCATGAGGTGATGTACCGTCTAATGTAGATGTTCCTTTTTAGACTTGTCTCGATTTTAAAATGTTGTGAAATAATAATCTTTGAAAAAATATAATTGTTTCAGATAACGTTAGACTATGACTTAATGTTTTACTCTATATTGCTTAATCTTATAAATAAAACATTTAACTATCGTCTAACGTTGACAATAATTTACAAAATTGCACTGTGATTTAACATTTTCTCACAAAATTTTCAGTTTACTTAAAAATGATATGTAGTTGATTCTAAAGCTCTATATATAAGTTGAAAAAGAAATTAAAAGATGGCCGTTTGCTATACAATTTTCACAAAAAAAGATACCTATATAGTAAAAACTTCACTAAGTAATAAATATCCGATGAGATAGTCACAAGTCACAACATTTACCACCTAGTTCTAGTCATCATATATTAATACTATACGAGGTGATAGTATATGAAAGAGGATTCTGATGAACCCTTTGCGTTCCCAAGTTCCGTCCCCGACATATAAGCTAGTTAGTAGAAATATGACAAAACTACAAAATACATACTGTTGAGCTAACCCAACTCATGGTATTTTCTTTATCATTTTTTTTTTTTTTATATTTTATGTTATTATTGAGTGAAAATCTAGGCTGCATTTGTTTCAAAAACTAACCAGAAAATGTTTTCTCACCATCTTTTTGAAATAAAAACCACCAGACTCAAAGATGGCTAAAAATTAAAGATTTGAGGCTAATTGAATGGGCCCTAATGTTCAATGCTAGCATATTGGGCCAAATTTATAGGAAACTAAAGGTGTCTTCCTTTTCTTTTCTTGAAAAATGTTTATTTTAAAAATTTAAAGTATTTGGTTAATTTCTCAGAAAAAAATTAAGTTTTTTTATGGGTTCATATATATATTTTTTCCACACTAATTTGTCTTTTATTTATGGAGCATACACATAAATAGAGTCTCGGTTTGAACCCTGATATAGAGAAAATTTTGTTGAAAGCGCCATTTCAAATGAGCCCTACAGAGCTCAATCCAAATTTAATATGTGGTTTTCGGACGACGGAAACCAAAAAAAAAATTTAGATTGACGCATACATTCGCTCCCGTCATTCTTTTCCCTTCATCAGAAAAGGTATAAAAACCTGATCTAAATCTTCGCTAATCGCTCATGGATATTACTATGGAGTTTGATAGAACTAACCAGCGAAGGAAGTTGTATTCAGTTTCTAGAATATTCGATAAAGCAAACATGGCGGACAAACATTTCATCGTTGTTCATTTGTGCGGCGGGCAATTATTGGAACTTTCCGGCAAAGAATCGATTCGAATTACGCCGGCTCAAAACCATACGGTACTAATTTAGGCGATGCAATTTTACTCATATTAGCAACATTTTACTATACTATTTTGGTTCTGTGTTTTTTTTTTATTATTGGAATTGAATTCGGCTTGACAGTCAATTTTAGTAATATGCATATGCTATAGTGCTAATTTGTAGGACGATCTCATCCAAAAGCTTAAGATGGTAGCGAGGAGAGGTCCAAGGATAATGTTTAATTTCTTAATTATGTTTGCAATGTATAGGATTATATGTATTGCATTTTGTTTGATTTGATTTAAATAGTTTATATTTGACAAAGTTATATCGTACTATGCTTCGTATGAGGTCATTGAACACAGAAATACATTAAAGAAACAAGAACAAATGACCTTGAGCTTTTTTCTGGCTCAACAGAGACCTCGACTGGGGTTCCTTGAAGAGTGTTAAGAGTGGGTTTTTGTTGTGTTTGGACTTGAGATATTTGAAGGGATTGTTGAAATTTAGGACTTTTGAAAAGGGTAGCTTTTGACAAATTTTGGTGCTTAATCCACAATATTTTTCGCTGTGGTTTGCTTCTTCTGTCGGAGAGGATCAAGTGCATATTGTATGTCAAAAGATTAAAAGAGCACAATTTGATTTCTTAACGAAACTCATCAAGTATGCTCCATGTCTGTCCATGAGTGACACGGTCCCCGCCATCACTTGGGCCTTGCAACAGGCAGTATGTTGCATTACCCAACACCAACTCATGCAAACCACCTTTTGTTTTCTAAGATTCTCCTCCATCAAAATCACCCCTCTAGTAGCCTAGCCACGTGAAGCAACACACCTTAGGAATCCAGACCGAAGTATGTGGAAAACTAACCTCTGTCCTAACTAGGAGCTTCTAGTTATCATAAAAAAACTCAACTAAGGTCTAAGAATGAGTTGTTATTCCTGAGATCCCAACTCAAGGGGTCACACTTGTCAATTGACTCACCTTGCTTTTGGAGTAAATTTGGAATCTTTGAAACTCGGTCACCTCTCAATCCTTGAATTCCTCCTAAACTTCATATCCAAAAAACTTCCATCTCCTTGTGTTCCCTAATTGCTAAATAGACGATTCCCTCTGGCAAGAGACTCTATACAACACCAAAATTCATCCTTAAGCATCATTCCTCCACACCATATTTGCCCGCTGAATCTAACTCTACTCCCATCTCTAGCCTTAAAAACAATGTTATCAAAGAATGCATCCCACCCTTTCATTATATTCCTCCACACACCACACCCGAAAGACATTGTGGTCCCATTTGTTCTCCATCCTCCTTGGGTTACATCATATTTATCCATAATCAACCCCCTCCATAAAGATTCTTACTCCACCAGAAATCTCCACAATTATTTACCCAAAGTACTTTGTTAAAAACCTTCAAGTCGTGGCCCCAAGCCCTCCCTACTGCTTAGGAGATGTCATAGTCTCCCAACGAACTAAGTGAAATTCCTTTATCCCATCAACTGCATCTGAAAGGAAATTTCTTTGCAACATTTCTAGTTTACCAATCACCGTGACAGGTGCCTTGAACAGTGACATACAAGAAGTAGGGATACTCGATAATGTTCTTTTAATAAGCAGTGCCTTATTTGGATAAGTATCTTTTCTGCCAACTTGCTAACCTCTTCTTTACCCTCCAAATAATCAGATTCCAAACACCAAGATCCTTGTTCGAATCACCTAAGGTAAACCAAGGTAGGTAGTAGTGAGAACCCTACCTACCTTGTAAAACTTCGGCAAGCATGCGAATATTACTCATTGCACCAATGGGTATGATCTTACATTTTCTGAGGTTAATTTTATGCCCTATCACCGCCTAGAACCAATTCACGACTTGCCCAAGGAAGTCTAGCTGGATCATTTGCATCAGAGAACACCAAAGCATCATCTCCAAACAAGAGAGGAGAAACCACCATGGTACCCGACTTCACTAATTGCAACTTTAAACGACTTGATATACTCCTAAAACCGCTTTGTCCATCATTTAGTACAACAGGGGCCTCTTAAAGAGGTTTGGGGAAATCATAAGAGTATTTTGGAAAAATCTCATTCTCTCAATAGGATAAGCCTATGAAAATGTCTACAACACCTATACACTAGCAATAAGAATGTTCTAGAAACTGGTTTGATTGAAAAATAAAAGAAAACAATGGCTTTGAAGAACCCAAATCAACAACATTATTCAGTAGTGATTCAAGCGAAAGCTACTAAGTTGACTCTTCTAGCTAAAATCACTAAAGTGAAACAGAAAGAACCCTGGAGCCAGATGGACAATAATTGTTTGCTTTGTAGCGGAGGAGAGAAAAATTGATGTGAGTTTTAAGAACCTTAGATCACCCCTTACAAGAACAATTGCAAAAAAAGAAAAAAAAGAGAACGAAAAAAATAAAACAGGACATAAAACATTTCAAGATAAGGAAAGAAAGTCATAAAGCTATTGGATATTGTATGTCATCTAATTATCATCCTTCAAAAGGAGAGCAATAAAAAATAATTTCACTAAAATTAATCGTCAACACGACTCAATTCCAATAGAACAACCAAACCAAAAAGGAAATAAGCGTCACTACATTGATAACAATAAAATAAATGACAAATTAATTTATTTCATCTTATCTATGTTTGCTTGGATCGTTTTTCTCTTGATTGATTAATGAATTTTTCAGTTTCAAAAAAATCCATAAACCAGTAAAGAGAAAACAATCATAGCAAATATAGATCAAATGAAATGAGGGGGTGTATGTGAATGAGACTGTACCGAATCATTTTCTCGAGGTAATCGGGAATGATTGTTTTCCAGAAAGGTCCCATGGCGCCAGTGCCTTCAACGACAACGATTAGCTTTTTTTCATCATGTGTACTTTGATAATGATTCTGCAGATTGTTTGTTGTTCGCCGCCTATAATTCTATTTATTAGATGGTATACATGTTTAGGGATAGGGTTTAAACTGGAAATGTATGTGTAGACATCGAAATTTTGTTGGATTTAAGATGTGCCTCTTCAAGATTTAGCCCAATCCATGTTCTTCAAACCCAGATTATATACGTTGAGGATCTCTACAAAAAGGTGTTTATGATTCTTGTAGATTTGGATGGGCCTTTATAAGAATTATAAACACGTTTCAGAGGATCTCTACAATAACGCATTTATGTTTTTTGTAGAGGCCCATCCAAATCCCCAACAACCTCTAATGGACCTCTGGGTTTGAAGAACATGGATTGGGCCAAGTCTTGTAGAGGCCCATCTTAAATCCAACAAAATTTCGATGTCTATACATACATTTTAAGTTTAAACTCTATCCCTGAACTTGTATACCATTTAATAAATAGAATCATAGGCGGCGAACAACAATCAATCTGTAGAATCATTAGCAGGGCTTTAAAGTTACCAATTTCAAAAAAAGAAAGAATCATTAGCCGAGCAGACATGATGAAAAAACAGCTAATCGTTGTTGTTGAAGGCACTGGTGCCATGGGACCTTTTTGGAAAACAATCTTGTCCGATTACCTCGAGAAAATGATTCGGTACAGTCTCATCCATATACGCGCCCTCATTTCATTTGATCTATGTTTGCTATGATTGTTTTCTCTTTATCGGTGAATGAATTTTTTTGAAACTGAAAATTCATTAATCAGTCAAGAGAAAACGATCCAATCAAACATAGATAAGATGAAATGAATTGATTTGTCATTTATTTTACTGTTATCAATGTAGTGAAGCTTATTTCCTTTTTGGTGTGGTTGTTCTATTGGAACTGAGTCGTGTTGACGATTAATTTTAGTGAAATTAGTTTTTATTGCTCTCCTTTTCAAGGGTGATTATTAGATGACATATAGTATCCAATAGCTTTATAACTTTCTTTCCTTGTTTTGAAATGTTTTATGTCCTATTTTTTTTTCTTTTTTTTTTTTATGCAATTGTTCTTGTAAGGGGTGATCTTAGGTTATTAAAACTCACATAAATTTTTCTCTCGTCAGCTACAGAGCAAACAATTACCGTCCATTCGGTCTCAAGGTTTTTTCTGTTTCACTTTAGTGATTTTAGCTAGAGGAGTGAACTGATTAGCTTTCACTTGAATGACTACTGAATATGCTGCTGGTTTGGGGTTCTTCAAAACCGTTGTTTGCTTTGGTTTTTCAATCAAACCAGCTTCTAGAACACTGTTATTGCGGGAGTATAGGTGTTGTAGACATTTTCATAGGCTTATCCCATTGAGAGAATGAGATTTTCAAAAATACCCTTGTGATGATTGTACACTAAATTGACCGTTCTGCGACATCAACAATCGTGGTGCTTCTTGACTATTCAAAGATTTGCTTCTCCTTGATCTTTTTCATTTTGAAATCGTTTTCCCCGATAGTATGGTTGTTTTAGATCCTTAATTGCCTGCTTCTATAACTTAGGAGAGAAAACTGAGAGTTTTATACTGTTGGAATAGCATTTTCTGCTTTCTGTAAATCTTAATTTGATGTTGTGAAACTATATCTTGATTTGAAATGTCAATATATGTTGCTTTTGACTTATAGGCTTTTGTAAAATTTTCAGATCCTTCGCTGAAGCTGATTCAATAGAACAGGTTTGTAAATTCATGTTGTTCATCTTGTAAACCTTTATTTTTTTTCGTTTTTAGTACTCCATGACGGTGATTGTAATGTCCAAATACTATATACTTGAATAGGAGGAGATGATATTCCATTACAACATGAGTTGAAGGGGATAATCAACTTCTTATGTTCTTTTAAGCTAATTTTACTTTTCTTTTGTTGAAATTCCAGAACCCATCTGCTGGCGATGTAGAGCTGTCGTTGGTGGTCTTTAATGTGCATGATTCCTACAGTGGTTTGTATCCATTTTGTTCTTAATTACCTTTTTTTTTTGGCCGACGCCGTTGCAACTTAAGTATGAACAGTAGTTGTGTCATTCACATAGAAAAACCTTCTTCAGACCCTGTCTCAATCTCAACTAGAAAAAGGAACAAACATGTGGAGCAATTTTTAAATAGATCAAGATCTCTATATGGCTGAAATTTAGTCGGTGAATCATCTTAATAGGCATTTTATGGACTGTTTTATACAGTATGCCACTCCACCATTTTTTTTTTTTTTTGATAAAGGTAAAGTTGTATTCTTCAGCATACCTTAATGCTGGCTACCTCCAAAAAGTTACAAGATAAATCCATAATTACATAGATCCTAGGAAATCTACCAACTGTTCTACTTCTTCTATACCTTCTTCTTTACACCAAAAAAATAACATGTTAATGCAATTTTCTTTAACTTTCTAAATAGTGTTAGCGATATTCTTTTTTTTTTTTTGAAATAGTGTTAGTGATATTCTTATGACACCTGAGGTTTCTTTCTCTCCAAATAGCCCACCAGACACATATAGGTACTATAGACCACCATCTTTTTTGGGTCTTGCTCCCCCCCTCCCTCATCCAACAGCTCAAAAGACTAGCCGTATGTTCTGGCATCACCCAGGGCTCTTAAGAAATGTTGAGAACCATGTGCCACACCTGAACAGTAATCCTACATTGTAGGAATAAGTGGTTGTTAGTTTCTTCCTTCTCATGACAAAAAAAGCATCTGGAGACAATCTGGAAGCCTCTTTTCTCGAGTTTTTCCTGTGTGAGACATGCCCTTCTGGAGACCAACCAGGTGAAGCATTTCGCCTTGGTTGGAGTGTTGCCCTTCCATATTTGTTTCCATGGACCAGGAATTCCCCCTGTGTGAGTCATAATCTCTCTCTTATACAGTCTACTCACGGATAACTTGCCATTAGAGTCGCGTTTCCATCTTATACTAACTGCTTCTGTAGTAAGGCCTGTGAATTCACCCAATTTGAGTAGCAGTTCAGCAATTCTATCCACTTCCCAATCATTTAGATTTCTCGTGAAGGTGAGGTTCCATCCCTCAGAGGAGACCAAATCTCAGCAATTTTAGCATCAGGATTGGTACAAAATGAAAAGAGATCTGGGAAGTCCGAGTTTAGACACTCTTGTCCAATCCACTCGTCCTTCCAAAAAAATATTTTGTTACCCTCTCCCACTTTGAACACCAAATTCTCCTACATATGTAGGCAACGCTTCCGGAACCGAATTGATCAGAGTGACTCTTCCCCAGAGATAGATAATTTGCCTTCCAATTAGCCAACCTCTTCTCTGTCTTCTCAATGATTCCATCCCAAATCTCAACCGAATGGAAGATGCTGCTTTTCCTCCAGTTCACGGCCAGTTCAGAAATAGCCTCAAAAATCACCAAACAACTCTAATATAACTAACTTGTTCTGCCTTTGCATCGCAAAATATTACTGTGTCATCTGCATATAAAAGGTAACAAATTTGCAAATCCAGCCAGGCCACTCTAATCATATTGTTAAGACCCTCCATAGCTAAGATAAATAGGAAAGAGGAGAGAGGATCTCCTTTTCGTAGTCCTCTCTTCGATGGAAAAAAACCAGTTGGTTCTCCATCAATAAGTATGGAAAACCTGACAGTTTTGATGCAAAAACCTATCCATTTAAGCCATTTGTCTCCAAATCCCATCTGCTTCAGAATATTAAGTAGAATCTCCCAATTGACATGATCATATGTCTTTTCTATATCAAGCTTGCACATTATTCCTGGGATCTCTCATTTAATCCTTGAGTCCACACACTCACTAGCTATTAACGCAGCATCTATAATTTGCCTACCTTGAATGAAGGCCATTTGGTGATTGTTCACTAATTTGCTTATCACTTTCTTTAATCTCTCGGCCAACAGCTTACCAAACACCTTGTACACACCACTAATGAGACTTATGGGTCTGAAATCCCTAAGTTCCATAGCTCCTGTCTTCTTTGGGATTAGAGCCACATAGGTGGCGTTGAGGCTCTTCTCTATTTCATGTCTTTCGTGAAATTGTCTCACTGCATTCATGAAGTCTGTCTTCAGTATCTCCCAGAAGTTTTGGGAAAAACTCATTGGGAAGCCATCTGGTCCGGGGGCCTTATCACTGGCACATGATTTTATGCAATTAAAAATTTCATCTTCCTCAAATTGCCTCTGCAACCATTCATTTTCCTCTTGTGTAATG
>JAJOOO010011551.1:0-14478 GCA_029582685.1 Solanum piurae | reverse complement strand
TACTATATATATTTATTCTGCTTTGTTATTTTCCCATCATTTTTCTCGTTATTTTATTATAAAAAATCATCGTCATAACTTTCTCTTAAAAATCTTTTTATTTTGTAATTATGAGGCACAAGGATCTATTTTAAGCAGCGATAGTATATTAAATTTTGGATTTCTCTTTATGTATTGAATAGCATGGGTGCAAAAAGGTGCTTTGGCATTTGTAGATATTGAAATAACTTTTACACAGTTAGTTAAGTTGAGGAGTAACCAACTTTATTTCTTTGTATCATTGTCAACCTATAAGTATCATAATTACACGTTCATTATTTTTCCTCATTAGAATTATAAAATTGGATTTTTGGAAAAAACATTATGTGTCCTTTTTTATGGAATAGTAAATTCATATTTTAAATGATGGTAATCTACAAGTTGAAAATATTTAATTTTTCGAATGTATTTGTTTATTTTCTAGATTTTCTCAATTTTGTTTGAATATGTATATTTCTTTTGTAGTCATGCTTAGTAAAAGACCTTCCACTATAAATTTTAACAATATAAAAATATTTATTATCTAACTTATAATAGAAGATAATTTATATATATGATCTCAAAATAACAAAGCATTAAGTGAGCGAGAAAGGAACACATTAGGCGTACAAACTAATGTATCGCATCAAGTCATGTGCGAGAACATTTCAATGGGGTTTATACATGTTTAGTTGTGTTAGCTCATAGAATTTTATACTATGACATTTTTTCACTTGTCATAAATAAAAAGTTAGATTTTACGAATTTGTAAATGCTCTATCCGTACTAATTACCTTAAGATTACAAATTGAAGTACTTAATTTTTTAATACGTTAATGTGAGTTAAACAATAAATATTTTCACATTGCTAAAATTTATAGTTGAAGGTCTTTCTACAAAAATATATATACATATTAAAACTAGAGAAAAATCAGAAAATAATCAAATTCAATCATAAAAATATATTATTCTAATTAACTACTATCAATTTTATGTATGAAGCTACTAAGAGATATTAATTAATAGAAGAATGGCACAGAAAAAACTTATCAAAAATTCAATAACATGATTCTAATATTAAAAAGAATATTGAATTTTGAATGTGTAATTATTGACCTTTACGAATTGTCAACAATACAAAGAAATTAATTTTATGAGTTTTGTTCAAATCCTTCTGAAATAGGAAGTAGCATAAAATTTTTATCTCTTGTGTTATTAGAGTTCATTTCCATCAAACAATGTGACGATTTATTATCACTATAAATATAAATACACCTTTGATATTAAGATCCAAACTCTTATTTTCTTAATTTTTCTAAAATTAAAAGTTTAGCCATTGTTCGAGTGAATCCTCCACTCCAACACTTAAGTTTCTAATCATTAATAGAATGCTTCAAACACTGTGGATGGAAGATCCAAATATTGAAGAACTCAACATTCTTGAATATTTGTGAATAAAAATCATGAAAAGTTATTATCTTTTTATTTCTTGATAAAATATTATAATAGTTTTCAACTATAATACTAGTATGACAGCTGTGGCCCTGTCTGTTCCCCAAAAGTATTTGAGAATAATGAAAAGTTATTATCTTTTTGGTTCATAATAAATTTCTAAAATATAAAATTGAAGTGAGAGGGCCCAACATCGGAACCAGGTGAAAGAATTTTCCTAGCCCCAAAAGAAGTAAGGCACCTTAATAACGTTCAATTATACACCTTACAAATTAATGTATAAATGATCGTTCGCAATATATAACTCAACAAAGAGTGGGGTCAATCCCAACAATTATATATATGATCATAGGGGTGGCAATTGGGGCGGGGCAGGATAGAGCGGGGCAGGTTACACTTTTAATAGGGCAGGGCAGGAAAATATGTTAACGGGGCAGGTTAGGTTAGGTTAGGGCAGGGCATGGCAAATTTTTTTTTTTTTTGATGAATTCTAATGGGTTAGGATAGGGCAGGGTAAGTCCAAATTTAAAAATGGGCCGGATTAAAAAAGAGTGACCCGCTTAATCACCTACGCCCTACTTCAAAGAATGAAAGTAGCGACTCTTTTCCTCAAATTTCATCTCTCTCAATTCTCATCTCTATTCTCCATCTGGGTTTCGATTTCGATGCTACAAATCATGATTGAATCGTTGTTTTTTAAGACTATTCTTCCAGATTTCTTCATATCTTCAATTGGTGTTATAATTTCATTTTCAGGTACTATTTCTCTCATAGAACTGTGATTTATCAGTTGGATTTGAAGTGATTTTTCATTTGTTTGAATGTGTATAATTTGCTAGTTGGAATCTATGTTCTTTGTTTGCTACTAGTGCAAAACAACTAATTACATAGACAATACAAATTTCTTTAGAATAGTGATTCTTCTGGTTAGGCATTATTTTGGAAATTATGATTCCATTGTTCTGATGATTCTATATTGTCAAGTTTATCAGTTACACTATTATAGAACTTGATGTATATGTGAAAAATATATATTGGAAATCTAACCTCTTTTTCCTGTTTTTGTAATAGGCAATCATGACATCTCAAATGATGAGAATTTGCCTACTTCATCTTCAAATGTTATTTCCTTAGAGGCTGATAGTCCGAGGCCTTCACAAATTGATGAAGTTGTTGTACCGGGAAAACGAAAGAGATATTCTAAAGCATGGAAGCATTTCAAGTTGGTATATTTTGATGGTGTTCCGTATGATCAGTGTAAGTATTGCAAATCTCGATATAAAAATGCTAAAAATTGTGGGACGACGTCTATGTGGGATCATTTACGTAAGTGTGCTAAAAATCCAAGAGGTGAGGGTGATATAGAAGGTGATGATGAAGGACACTATTTTGATCAAGATGTTTCACGTAAACAACTTGCACATGCCATTATCTTACACGAGTATCCACTCTCTATAGTTGATCATGTGGGATTTAGGAACTTTGTTGCGAATCTCCAACCTATGTTTAAAATGGTTTCAAGAAATACGATAAAAAATGACATACTGAAAATTTTTGACAATTTGAAACCAAAAACTGCTAGTTTGTTGGATAAAGTCACGAGTAGAGTTGCAATAACAACCGATATGTGGACTTCAAATAGCAACAAAAAAGGATTCATGGATATTACTGGAAATTTTATTGATGATTCATAGAGTATTCAAAGTCATATTTTTAGGTTTGTTTATGTTCCCGCCCCACATGATAAAGATATGTTATGTAGTGCTTTGGTTAATTGTTTGTTTGATTGGAATCTTGAACGGAGAATATCAACTATCGCAGTTGATAATTCTAGTACTAACAATGCAATGATGAGAACCTTATTGGATGAGAAACTTAATAAAAGAGATTTGTTATTGGATGGACGAGTGTTTCATGTGCGTTGTGCCGCACATATCTTAAATTTGATTGTCCAAGAAGGGTTAAAGGTGATAGGAGAAAGTATTGGCAAAATACGTGATAGTGTCTTGTATTGGATTGGATCAGCCGATAGAATTGAGAGATTTGAAGAAGCTGCACGTCTGCTACGTTGTTCTTGTAAGAAGAATTTGGAGTATGATTGTCCTACCCGTTGGAATTCAACATATCTAATGTTGAGAACAACCTTAGAATATAAAGAAGTGTTTAAGAAATTGAGTCTAACTGACTCAAACTATAAGTCGTATCCAACGGAAGAGCAATGGATCTGGTTATTTTTTCATTGTTATCTTATTAGTTATTCAATTCTTATAAGTATTATAATTTTCTTTTCAGGTTTGACTTCAACCATTGATAATGTGTCATGTCCAACGTTGATTGATGAAGAGTAAGAGCCTGAGATCAGTTTCATGCCCAATGTTGATTGATGAAGAGGAAAATGTGGAGTCAAGTTTTGTCGACGAGATGAAGAGGAGAAACTTTATTCCATTTCTATAAGTCACTTTTCAACTACATTAATTTCTTAGCAAGAATGGCATCTGATTTCCTGTATATTTTAAGATGTCCACAATCAAACTTTGAAACAATATTTAGTTTTGGTAGTTTGTTGGGAAAGGACCCAAACAGTGTATGAAGGATAAACAATTGAACATATTTGTATAGACTTGAAGTAGCTCCAGTCATACATGTTAATAGAATTGCATATTCTACTTTCCCTACACAATCCTATTATTATGTACATAAGGGCCATCTGGAAGCTCTTTGACAATAGAATAATAAATAATGCTCTGAAAGTACTTTTTAGGTGTTTAAAAATGAGTACTCTTCTAGTGAATTTCAAGATGTGTGGCAGTAAAATTTAGATAGATATATGTACATGTATAATGTCCCAATTGTTATTGTAAATGGGGCAGGGTGGGGCAGGGCTTAACGGGGCGGGGCAGGGCAATCTATTTGAAAGATGTTAAATGAGGCAGGGTAGGGAGGGTCAAAATGTTAATAGGTCAAGGCTTCCCCCGCCCTAACCCGCCCTAACCCACCCCATTTACGTCCCTATATGATCACAAAATAACAAAGCATTAAGTAAGCGAGCAAGGAGCACATTAGGATTTAGGCCTACGAATATATACATATATCTAAGGAAAAAACACAATAAATATTTTCAAAATTAATTGTTAAAATTTATAGTTAAAGGTCTTTTACGAAGCATGACTTCAAATATATATATACATATTCAAACTAGAGAAAATTCATAAAATAAACAAAATACAATCATAAAAATATATTTATCTGATTAACAACTATCAATATACATATGAAGTTACTTAGAGATATTAAATATAAGAATGACACAAGAAAAAACTTATCAAAAAATCAATAACATGATTCTGAATTCTGAAAAATAAATTTTTTTGAATACGTAACTATTGATCTTTACAAATTATCAACGATATAAAGAAATAAAAGAAGGGAACTAAATTAATATTATAAGTTCAAATCCTTCTGAAATAGGAAGTAGCATAAAGTTTTTGTTTCCTCTTATGCTAATTGATGAGTTCATTTCTTCCATCCAACACTTAAGTTTTAACCATTGAAGAATGCTTCAAGCAATGTGGATGGAAGATCCAATTGAAGAACTCGACATTCTAGACCCCGTTAAGATCCAGATGGTCCAGCATCAACATCAGGCGAAAAGATTTTTTTGTGCCAAAGTGAAGGCAAGAAACTCTAAGGATGTTATTGGGAATGAAACATGATATTTCATTTGTGAGAAACACTCTTTCAACTTCCTTTATCTTGTTTGCCAGCCAAGGTTTCCTTCAATTCTTTGAGTGGAAGAAGGTTGAGTTCTTCTATGGATCTTCTATTCACATTACTTGAAGCTTTCTTCAAAGATAGGAACTTCAGTGTTGGGTGGAGTATTCACTTCAGCCATGGCTAAACCCTAATTGGAGATAAGAAAATATAATGTTGAATCTCAATATCAAAGATATATTTATATTGATAAAATCAATAAAGTGTTTTATGGACTATGGTAATGAACTCAAATGTTAAAAAAGGAAAAAAATTAATTACTTTCATTTTCAGAAGGATTTGAACAGATCTCATAATATTAATTGGGTTACCTTCATTGTTTATTTATATAGATCACATTCAATATTTTTCCGAAGAGTAAATGTTTTCACATTTAAGATGAGAGGAAACTGAGATTTCCAAAAGAGTTTTGAGCAGTTTGAGTACCATCTCTTTTAAGAGAAAGATTTTTGAGTAATTATCTCAAATCAAAGAAAAAGTTATGTTTTTAAACATATGAGCTAAGTAATTTGGGAGTAGTATTGAGCACCGATATGGGGACGAGTTTGAGTTCAGATAACTCACGTCTCTATAAATTATGTAGCCATCATGGGTAGAAAGGATCATACTTTTTAGATGATTCCTTAGTGCTTTTTAGCATAGACTAGTGGATCCACTTAGTTAAGGCGTTCTATATGACGACAAAGTATAGGACAGTTCTGGCAGCATGGGCAAGATTGTGTATCATCACTTAGGCTCATAGTGGTGGTTGTTGGTTAGAGAAACTCCCACAAAGTTATATTGTATTTTTATATACACACAAAGTATTATTGTATTTTTCAATACATTGAGTTTCTATCTACAGTTTTATAGCTTTCCATATATATTGCATCTTTTACTATTACTTTATCCTTGAGTATCTTGAGTTGAGTACCTTCGAGTTGAGTATATTATCCTTGAGTACTTCTGAGTTGAGTAAGTTTGAGTAGTTTTGAGTATCCTTGAGTATTCCTTGAGTTGAGTAAGTTTTGAGAAGAGGTAAGTATGTTTCCCTTTTTATCAAGTTTCAAGCTTATGTTATGCTTTAGAATTCCTCTTACATGCTCGTATATTCCACGTACTGAGCCATTTGGCCTGCATCTTTTCATGATGCAGACACAGGTATTCAGGATCATCAACAGGAGCTTCATTAATACATCCGGGAGTTCGAGTTAGCTATGGTGAGCCTCCTTGTTTCCGGAGGATTTCATTTACTTTTTAGTTTAGTCAGGATGTTGTGGATCTTGTCCCGACTTCTATCTTTATCAGTTAGAGGCTTCATAGATAGTCAGTATAGTTGAGAAGTCTATATTATTTATTTTATTAAATGTTTTAAAGACTTAAGTTATCTATTTTATGGCGAGTTGAATAATTTATTTTATTCAGAGTTTTCTTTTGAGTTAAAGCTTTCTATTTAAGTTTCATGAATTTTTATTCATTTTTATGCTTTGTACGCTTGAGTTAGTCTTCCGCTAGTAGTCAACCAGGATGAGGGTTCGCTTGGGGACCATCAATGGTTCTCGAGTGACGGCCACGTCCAGGGTGTAGACTCGGGTCGTGACAGAAAGACTACCTACTTACCATGTCAAACATAAATCAGAAAATTGCGAGGTTTGAAAAATCTTAAAGATACTTTATTAAAAAAATAATTGAATACATAAAATAAAATTTTCTTTTGTTAAGAAAAAAAATTCTGAATCCGGGTAGGACTACCTACATGTGGATCTATGGTTATGTAGGACTACCGAATTGCTCCTTTTAGCAGTGAACTCTCTGTTAATTTTTTTTGGATCTGTTAATTGAAGGATTAAAATCACTCACTTGATATAATTGAAGGTTAATAGTGCTAAGTTAGATAACACAAGGACGAAAATAAGAATATAGCCTTAATACATGAATTCAAAGTGCGGTTTTCCCTTAATATAATAGCCAAAAACAGTCTTGTTGAAAAATGAGTCACATCATAGATATTTACCAGCGTCAAAACTTCTCTTTACATATGATATTGCAAAAATGAATTGTGAGAAAGAAGAATGCATGCATTTGTATCTAACCATTGAAGAATGTTTCAAGCAATGTTAATGGAAGATCTCATTGAAAAACTCAACATTCTTAAACTTCGAGAATTAAAGGAAACTCAAAAAACAAAGATAAAGAAAGTTTGAAGCATGTTGCTCACAAAAGGAGCTTCGTTCCCATTCCCCAATGGTTCCCTTTTGGAACTAGGCAAAATCCTTTGTCTGATTCTGATGATGGGTTAGCTAGATCCTTTGAGTGGTGTATTCACTCGAGCCATGGCTAAACTTTAATTAGACATAAAAAAAAATGATGTTGAATCTCAATATTAAGGGTGTATTTATAGTGATAAAATCATCCGATTGTTTTATGGTAATGAACACAAATAACAAAAAAGGAAAAAAAAATTACTTAATTTCAAAGGGTTTGAACAGATCTCATAATTAATTGGGTTACCTAGATCACCATAGCATATTCAATATTTTTCCTAATTGGAATTTTATTTTTGGATATTTTTTTTAAAAAGATATTGTGTATCATTATTTGATATAATATCTCTTAGTAAGTTCATTTGTAAAATGATAGTAAAATATGATGTAAAGAATATATATTTTTCTAAGGAATAAACTTCTATCTTCTTTTTATTGTTCAATAAGGAATATACATATATGTTTATCCCAAGAAAAACTACCTACTTACCATGTTAAACATAAATCAAAATATTTCATAGTTTGAAAAATTATAAATAAACTTTACTAAGAAAAAGAATAATACAATAAAATTTTATTTTTAAAAGAAAAAGATCATTGAATCCGAATAGGACTGCCTACATGTGGATTTATGAAGTATGTTGACTGTTGACTAAAATGTTAATTTAATAATGACATTTGTTTAATTGAGAATAAGGTCCACTAAAGAACAGGTATATGTGATATCAAAGAACATATTATTGGTTAGTCTCTTAGATTATAAAATTGTAATTTGAAACCTCTCATTGAAGTTAATGAAATAGTTTGATCGTAGGTCGAATTTTTTTAATTTGGTGAGGTTTGGGGAATTATATAATAAGAAAGTTCATCTTCTTGAGAGCAGATAAAACTGTTAGAGTCAACTGTTGAATTGAGGTACTACATATAGTAAATCGTGATTTTTACTTCATGAAGTAAGAAAGTTTTTCACGGTAAATCATGTGTTATTTACTTTTTATTCTAATACAACTCTTGAAATCAGGTTCTAGAAAATAGAAGTTGTTGGTACACAACGTAATTTTATAATAAGGATCACCTAATCCGAATTGAAGGGAGAATCAGATGTGCATAGCTCGCAAGGATTAAAAAAGATTTGATCCTTTTTTTATATTTTTTAAATTTCTACACCAAAGAACTTTTGTGATTTTGTTTGGAGCAATTTTTTTAAACAAAATTGAAGAACAAATATTCTTTTTCTTACTCATCACCTAGAGAAAAAAATGACGACGGTGTAAAGTGCAGACAAATTCACTAAATTGTAGCTAGAAACAGTCTTGTTAAAGAAATGACAATCTAATCCTATATATACAAGAAGAAAATTAAGGGCTAATTATGTTTTCATCCAATTAACACATTGCTTGGCTCGAAATTTGTATATAGATGCGTGAAATGTATTTAATTTTATACAAATTAATAATAAGATCACGCTTATGTTGAATTCATTGATTTAATCAATAATTATGTATTGTTAACATTGTGCAATATAAATGAGTCACATCATAGATATTTACCGGCGTCAAAACTTGTCTTTACATATGATGTTGCATGGAAATTTTGAAAGCTACAAAATGCATATTATATATGTAAGTACTAATTAATTGACAAAATTAAAAATTGCTAAGAAAGAACACCCATTAATTTTATGATAATACTTTGGTTAAAGTATTATAAATGTTGATATCAATGAAACAAACTAATTGTACCAACAAAAAAAGGAAAAATGTACAAGTACCCCCTAGACTATAGCCGAAATTTCAGAGACACGCCTTAATTAAACTAAGGTCCTATTACCCCCTGAACCCATTTTTTTTGTAATTTTATGCACCTTTTTGGCTTATGTGGCATCCAAATATCTCCCACGCTCCTCAATTGCGTGGAGTCACGGAGTGTGCCACGTAAGACAAAAGATGTACAAAATTACAAAAAAAAAAAGTTCAGAGGGGTAATAGGAGTTTATTTTAGTTAAGGTGTGTCTAAGATTTCGATCATAGTCTAGGAGGTATTTGTGTCTAATCCCAAAAAAAAAATGAAACAAATTGATATAGAATATCTTGCTTAAATACCATGGAATGATGTATGGACCATTTCTTTAAACACTAACATATGTCACTTTGAACTACATGGCTTTGCCGGCTTTGATTATTTCAGTTTCACTAAATTTAATGGAAAAATTATCTAAATATACAATCTATTTTATCATATTGTTTAAAACTTCCTACTATTTGAAAAAATTATAAAAATCTCTATTCTTTTCTATTCTCTGATACATCATTGTACGCGATGTATCGGTCGGATACATCACTTTACGTAATGTATACATATGTGATGTATTGGGATCAGTGGCGGAGCCACCTTAGAATGAGGGGGGTCATCCGACCGGCAAAAAATTATATGATTTATACATGGTTAAAATAATTTTTTAAGTATATATAGTAGATGTCGAACCTCCTTAGGTTACTTCGTATGTCTATTTTTTTAGATTTTGAACCCCCTTATTAAAAATCCTGGCTCCACTACTGATTGGGACGTTGAGTGATGTATCCGAAACCAAGACGTGATGTATCGGAACGTTTTGAAATGTATTCAAATTCCACCAAATTTAAGGAATTTTTGTAATTTGAAAAAGAGTAAGAACAAGATATGATTATTTCCTAACACTATAAGATTTGTGTAAAATTTCTTATTATATTTGGCTTGTTATGAAGAGCTACATATATGATTACATTTACCGGCATGGGCGGAGTTAAGGGGGCAAGATGGGTTCATCAAAATTTTCTTCGTCAAAAAATTACACTACATATAATGTTAAAATTATTATTATTATTATTATATTAGAAGCATGGGTTAAGATTTTGGTATAACATGGGAATTGAAATTCAGAGTGAGGGCATATTAGACTTTTGACAGATTTTGGTATCAACATGTCTGCTAAAGGAATTGAAATTCAAAGTGAGAGCATATTAGACTTTTGACAGAATTGTCAAAGCAACGTGTCAATCAATCCTAGCCTTCTTTTCCACCCGTCATTGTTTTACCGTCTTCTTCCACCTTCTCTTTTCTCAAGCATAATAAAGATGATTGTGAGGTAAATATCATCTCTCTTCTCTATTTTCTTTATCTTTGTTCTGTTGCTTTCCGCTTTAATTTATTCTCTGCAATTATTTTGTTGTTGTTTTTTGCTTGTTTGTTTGTTTGTTTTCCCACCTCTGTTTCTAGATGTATGCTTGAGAGTACTATTGGATGTTGTCACTTAGAGCTTTCACTATACTCATAAATGTTTTGGGCATGTAAGATTTTTTTGGATAGCAATTGGATATTGTAACTCTTGAAGAAAGCAAAATTGTTTTGTAGATGTTTGATGAGTGTCTTCAGAGAAGGGGATTTTTCATTAAATTTTAAATAAATTTGATTTTTTTTTTATTTCAAAAACTCAAAAATTTAAGTATGTGCACACTCAATACAAATTCTCACCTTGGTTTGGCCGTACAAATGGTACTACTCCCTGTCTCCTCTCCTCAATTTACATAGTTTAGTCAACACCATGCAATGCCACATTTGATATCCTTGACACTGTTTGCGCTTTAATCATATTGTCAGTAGTGGAAGATAAAAATGTAGAGGGGGCAATGAAGCAGTGAAGCCATTGCTGCTGAGTAGATCAGATTCAGTATTTTGGTAAGCTTCTATTCATTTTGCTTCTTTTCTTTTTTGGTTTGATGTCCATTTTATTTGGTGGGTTGGAAAGTGGATCATATATTTGAAGTCGTGTGTGCTTATCAATGATAAAATTTTGAAATTGATTTATTCGTTTGATCCCTATGATTTTGACGTTTATTTACAAATTCCTTTGGCTTTGATGTTGGACACTCTCATTGGGATAGGAGTAGAGTATTACTACTTGACAATTGGTGGTGTTCTCTCATTTGTGGTTGTCAATTCTTATCTATACATTATTAATTATAGTCTGGACTCTTCGAAAATGTTGATAGGTGGTGTTGGATTCTTTAAATGTAGCGCATTTTTGGAGGATCTGACACAAATTTGACAATAGTTTTGGAGAGAGTCTAAGCAACATAGTTCAACTCTGGCCCAAATTGATAACACTTGCATATATTTCCAGAAGAAATACTTAAGCAGAACAGATATGTTGCAAAGCCATGTATATTTTATTAAATCCATGGGTCATAGTTATTATTTCTAAATTGTTGATTTCTCATAGTTATATAGGAGTTTAAATTCTGATATGCAAGATGATAAATGAATCTTTGTGATATAAGTTATGACCTAAAATGTCAAAAAGATAGCGCAGACCGAGGAATGATAAAAACTAAATGAACATCTTAAGGGACCAACGGACCACTTGTGTATGTTGTGTTAGCATCGACAATGCTCTTGTGAATTTTCTGTGGGCATAAGAATTTAAACCAAATGTGTCAATCAAGTGGAAGGCACATTTTAGAGGTTCTTTACATGATCAAGTGCTTTCTCATTATGTAGGCAACTTTGAAATCTCTTTAGAAAGAAATCGAATTTTTATCAAAACAGATAAAATAAGAATTCAAAATTAAAGGGTTGAATTACAGATATGTGGTCTAGCAAATTTAGGCATAGCTTCTACAAAGGTTGCTCTAACTTGGGTTGCTTTCTTTTGGCAATTGATCAAACAGAGAATTTGAGACCAACATTGAGGTATAATTTATAATGGTTAGTGACAGTTATTTCTTTACAGATTCACAATACACATTACACACAATACATGTAGCACAAAGTTAATAAGTTTTTTTTTTATTGTTGCACTTTTCTCTTGTCTTACTTTGTTGTTCATAATAAATTAAAACTAATAAGTTTTGTTTTTATTGTTGCACTTTTCTCTTGTCTTACTTTGTTGTTCATAATAAATTAAAACTTACTGCAATTGCAATAACAATACAGAGTTTCTTTCAACAACTTTTGTAGATATATATTTGTGGCAACACTATTATTTACTACTAATAACGTCAGTTGTATGAGTTCAATTATCTTTCATTGAATTAATAATTTCAAATGTTATGTAGTATCCACAATTCATTGCTAATAGACACTCTTACTTTCCCTGGCATTCCATATTCGGGGAAGTAGCTGTTTGTATGGTATGGAGATTTTGAATATAGATACGTTATTTTTCTAACTTCTATACAAGAGACTGTCTTTACAGGGATCTCTTCCATCAGGCACTCTCAATGGTATCTATTGTCCTTTTTTTATTTATTATTATTATTATTCTCAATTTTTGTTTGGAAGGGAAGTATGGTGATTCAATTTTGAAGCACGGTAATACTGTGAATGATGATATCTGCAATTTGAATTCTTGTGCTAAATCTTATCAAAATTATTACTTTGTAGGAATGAAAATATAGAGACTGCATTTGATGAGTAGATCTTATTGTTGCACAAAAAGGTGCATGACACCCGAAGTTTTAACAAGCGACGTCACCACCATACTCTATTCTTATTATGCTGCACATTCACAATTTCAAACTTTCTCCTCCCAGCAGCTGAGGTATTTTGTCAACAATCGTGTCGCACCAAGATGAATTACCATCACCATTTATTTTGCTACTTTTGTACACATATGTAAATAGCGTAACATAAATACTCATAGATAGTGTAATCACAAATGTATTGTATAAACAATATATGTTTATATATAATTTTCACTTTATAAACAATATATGTTTATATATATAATGCTAATTTTCACTTTATATATATTGGGCCAAAAAACTTTCTATTTGAACGGAATTCCACAATTGCATAAGCTTCGATCTCGATCGATTAACTTTTGGTTAATTGGGTAGGTGTCGATAGCAGCAGAACCTTTGCTTTGGTCCATACCACGAAACAAGCAAAGATCTAAGGCTTTCTTTGCTCTGCCTCTGGGTTGTAATTTGCATGCATTTTCACAACATCACAAAGTAAATGAGTTTAATAATTTAAGGTAGGTCAAAATTTAGTTTTACTTTGTACCGCAATTTGACTCATCTTAATTAACCTAATCAATTTTGAATGGGTTGATTCATGACTGTCACGCTCGAGCCTACACCCTGGACATAACTGACACTCGAAAACCATTGTTGGTTCCCAAACGAACCCTTGACCTGGCTCATTACTCAGCGGAAGACTTACTCAAGCAAAATGAAAACTCATGATGCAAAAAAAACTTTAAAAGCTTAATTTAAACTTAATTCCAATAATCGTGTAAAAATAATTTAACAAGTATTAGTTAAATGCCTCATGAACTCAAAACATTTCAAAATCAAAGGAAATAATGATAGACTCCTCGACCTTTAAACTATCTATGAAGCCTTTACTATTATAGAAGGATTATCGTGACAAGACCCTCGACATCCTAACAAACTGAAAATGAAAGTGGAACCCTTCGAAAGTAAGGAGGCTCACCAAAGCTAACTGGAACTGCAAGTGACCTCAACGGAGCGCCTATTGATGACCCTGAATACCTGTAACTGCATCATAAAATATGCAGGCCAAATGACGTCAGTACATAGAATGTATGAGCGTGTAAGGAGAATTCTAAAGCATAAACATAAGCTTGAGCTGATAGAAAAGAAACATCCTTACCTCTTCTCAAACTCACTTAACTCAACTCAAACTCCCCTCAAGGATAGGATACTCATCTCAAGGATAAGATACTCAACCCAACGGTAAGATACTCAACTCAAAAATACTCGACTCAAGATACTCAACTGAAAGATACTTAACTCAAGATACTCAACTCAAGATACACAACTTAAGATACACAACTCAAGTGTCACGACCCGATTTCTCAAGTCATGATGGCACCTACTATAACCCACCAGCAGGTAAGCCAACCCATAACCCGGAATAACAAGTAATGGGTCTGAGGGTAGAAACTAAACAAGAGTAGGCAAATAACAATATAAACAAGCGGAAGCAA
>JAJOOO010011550.1:0-11548 GCA_029582685.1 Solanum piurae | reverse complement strand
CATCTGTAAAAGTTATTTGGAGAAATCAGTTTGTTGAGTAAGCTACATGGGAAGCTGAGGAGGACATGAAGAAGAGGTACCCACATCTCTTTGAGTCCGGAGAAATTCCAAATTAAGGTACTAATCCTTTTCTTGGCAGTTGTTTTAAGTTGGCTTGTTGTATTGATATTTTGCTTGTTGGGTGTTTGAGCTGAATGTTAGATGTTGCACCCTTAGCCTACTAAGAATAATCTCATTCAAGGACGAATGTTCCCAAGGGGGAGATACTGTAACACCCCGCTATTTGAAAGAACTAGAATTAGAAAGAAACCATATTTGGAAATAATTAAATTTGGAAATTTTGGCAAATCAAGTTAAGAATAAGTTTTGGGTCAATCAAACGACCATAACTCCTAGAACAGGATTATTTAGGTGGTATACAAGATACCATATGAAAGGTCTAGGAATTATCTTTCCAACGCCACCGAGTTTTCTCATTTTCGAGTTTGTATGAGGGAGATACGCCAGTTCGAAGTCGGGAAGTCTGAATAAGGAAAGTCAACCAGATTTTAAAGGGGTATTTTGGACTTTTACATATCCAATTAATTTATTTCTTTTTTGGTAATTAATTAGGGGTCTAAACTGAATTGGGTCAGTTTACACACTCAAATATTTCACGCTAGGGGTTTTAGAGAAAGAATGCAAGAGGAGAAAAAGACAAAGTTCGTCGTTCTTGAGATTTCGCTTGTGGATTTCGCCAAGGGTTAATCCCTACGAGGTTTGTGAGATCACATAGCATTGGTTTCATTCACCCACGCGCGAATCATGATTTATTTCAGCGTATTTACGTTATTGAAAGTAGAGAAATTTAGTTCTTGATCATGGATTTAGTCGAAGTTCTATTGGGTTCTTGATTGTTGAGGAGTTCTTGAATTAAATTCATGAGATTTGAGGTTGCTTTTTTGTAGATTCTAGTGTACTTTGATTGGGTATTCGAATCTAAGTGTTTGGGGAAGGAACCAATCGAATCTAGGTGAATTAAGGTTGAAAAACGAACAAGAAAATTCGTCAAAAATCTGGGGAAAATGGGTGGGGCGCCACGCCACTCAAAGCGCCCCACATCAGTTTGTGAAGTTTGGGCTCTGGGGTGCCATGCCATTCAAAGCGCCCCAACCCAGGCCCTAAATTTTGGGCACTGGCACCCGGCGCCACTCAGGGCGCTAGGGACGCCAAGTCTTCTGCCCTTTTCCACTGTTTCCGTTTGAGTTCCCTTGAATCATACCTATGTTTTCTAGTTGATTTATACACTCTAAGGTACGTCTAAACATCATGAGATCATCCATAAACATGAATCATAACCTTGAATCCATAAATTCAAATTCAAGGAAAGTTAAGAGCCAAGTCTAGAGAGTTTTAAGAGTCTTTTCAAAAGTCTTTTGCAAATGCTTTAAACTTGTTTTAAGACTTGAGCTTTAAGTTGAGTAAAGAGTAAAGAGTGAAGTTCATTTCTTCAAAAGAGTATATGGGGACTATGTATTCCCAAAGATTTAATGTTTTCACATTTAATTAAAAAAGGAAACACCAATTTCCAAAAGGGTCTTTGAGCTAGTTTCAGTAAAGAGTAAATGTTAATGTTTTCACATTTAATCAAGACAGGACCACCGATTTCCAAAAGAGACTTTGTCCTAGTTTTTAGTAAAGAGTAAATGTTTTCACATTTAATCAAAAGAGGAAACACCGATTTCCAAAAGAGCCTTTGAGCTTGTTTTCAATAAAGAGTAAATGTTTTCACATATAATCAATAGAGGAAACATTGATTTCCAAGAGAGTCTTTGGGCTAGTTTTTGAGAAATTATCGCACATCACAGAAAGAGTTATGTTTTTAAACATATGAGCTAGATATGTTTTGGGAGAAATATTGAGCACCGATATGGGGGAGAGTTCACACAACTCACAACCCCCATAAACCATGTAGCCAATGTGGGTAGAAAAGGATCATACTTTTTAGATGATTCCTTAGTTCTTTTTAGCATAGACTAGTGGATCCACTTAGTAGTTACGATCTATACCTCTGAGAAGGTATATGACAGCCCTGACATCGTGAGGCAAAACATTGTATCATCACATAACTCTTAAGTGATAGTCCTCGGTTAGAGAAACCCCCATAGTTATATTTTGTTGTCTTATATACACAAAGATTATTGTATTTTTACATACAAATAGAGTTTAAATTGTATCCTTGCATACAAACTGAGTTACCATTGTGTTTCTAAATACATGAAGTTGTTATCCATGTTTTAAAAGCTTTTCTTTATATTGCATTTATATTATTTTTTTATATTGAAATGAGTTGAGTTGAGTAGAGTTGAGACACGGTATGTTCCTCCAGTTCCCTTCAAGTTTATGTCTTGTTTTAGTATTCCCCTCGCATGCTTATACATTCAATGTACTGATTCCATTTGGCCTGCATCTTTTTATGAGGTAGATACAGGTACTCAGGATTAGCGTCCAGCGTACCGTTGATCCAATTGAGATTCAGAGTTGTTGGTGAGCCTCCTTGCTTTCGGAGGATCCCTTTTTATTATTTTATCAGTTTAGTTCATTAGGATTTCATGGGTATGATCCCGACGTCCATCTCAGTTGTTAGAGGCTTCATAGACAGTTAGTTGATGTTAGTTCTTAACTCTTTTCATTTTCAGTTATGTTGACACTTGAGTTGCCATTTTCACCAGTTGAATGTTGATCTTTAAAACATTCTAAGTTATTTGTTGAGACAGTTTATTTTGATTGTATTTCAATACTTTCTTTTATCATGAGTGAGTCTTCTACTAAGGGTTAAGTTAGGCCAAGGGTTCGCTTGGGCCCAACGATTGTTCTCGAGTGCCAGTCCCTCCCAGGGTGTAGGCTCAGGGTGTGCCAATGATTCAATATTAATCAAAATGAGAAACTAAACAAACAACAGAGACATTAATTATTTAAAGAGAATTCAATTTCTTGAATTATTTGGCAAGCAAAACAAAACAAAGCCGATAAATAATACCTAATTATGATTAGCTACTGTAGGTATTTGATTAAAAAACAATTTTTTAATATTAGGAAGTCTTTTCCCACTCAAATGTGACCACAAATGAAAACAAAGTCTTTCTTAAACAAACAACAAAAAGATGTATGTAATAAAATCAACTCATTCAAAGAGAAAAGAAGAAGAAGACATCATTTGAATATATAAATGAGAGGAAGAGTTAAAGATTAGACCTTCAAATGTCGAGGAAGAGAGAGATACAAATAAATGGTGAGCATATAGGTTTTGAGAAAGGATCTATATGTTACTGCAATTGATCATGTCGTTGTTTATTAAGAGTCCCCTCAAAGTAGGTCATTTTATTTCCTTTTATAGACTAGGTTTAGGGTATAGACAGTTAAGATTGTCAAAATGGACTTGGCCCAGAAGGTCGATCCAATCCAATTTGTTATAAGGGTAGGGCTGGGATAAAAATTTTAAAGCCCATTTAAATTCAGGGCTTATAATCATGAACCAAGTAAATCCTTGACCCCTGAGGCTTGATATAACATATACTAGATTAGTATTACTAGAACATTGAAGACTTAAAGGCTTAAATCCTTAAATGGCTAAAGCCATTACCCTTGAAAAGTTAACTCCCTAATATTTAAATTACCGTTTTTATATTCTTGAACTATAACTTTTTGTCCTCCTTACTCTTATAGTCTTAATATGAATTCTTTTCTTACACAACCTCTGGAAGAAGAAAGAAGGTTTGAAAGGATCTCATTTGATCCATATATGCTGATAATACTGTTGAACCTCCTCTATGCCTCGACATCCAACAAAATCTCTCCACAGAGAATTTGCTTGAACTGTTATCCATCCAGCAAGGCTTGTCCCAACAATTTTGATCAACAATAACCTTAACTTTTTCTTGAATGTGTTGATAGACTTTTTATAGGAACATTTCCTGTAAAAAGTTTATTATTTCACTGCCTATTCTGTATAAGTTGTCAGATATCCTTTATTTTCAATTGATAAAGTTCTGAAATAGGAAGATAATAATACAATGATCCCAATTGTGTCCAATTACTATATCGGACATTAGCATGACCACTATTAATTTCCCACAAAATTTCCTAGTTGATGTTCCCTCTAGCTCAAACACAAGCTTCCAATTTTGTGACTCCCTGCACCATACAACTGCTTGAGGTCTATGCCTCTTGCAGTATTTATTCCACATAAAATTGGAACACATAGTTTTTTTATTCTAAAGTTTCACTCAAGCTTAGCAAATAATACTTTGAAAACATCAAAGAGTGATCTCAAGCCTAATCCCTCTTTATCTTTAGCCAAACAAAAATCAGACCATGAAACACAATGTTTACTCCTCTCATATTCTTTAAAGTTCCACAAAAAGCTTGCAAATGATCTATGCAAATCATAAATTTCATACTTAGGAGGTGTGATGAAAGAAATAAGATAAATAGATAAACTTTACGGAACATTGTTAATGAGCACATATTTATCATTAAACAAGAATAATTTATCATTCCAAATATGCAATTTACTTTGCACCTTTTGTATATGTTTAAAAAAATGTCTTTCTTTTCCTAGCATGTCTAATGGGACAACCAAAATAAATTAAAGATGGAAAATACCTTTATTACAGCATGTATAATCTTCTATATATCTCTTGAATGATATTCCTAACAGTTTTATGAAAAACATAAAAGGAGCTTTTGTCTTTATTTACCTTTTGTACAGATTGTCTCTCATAATCACCAGTGATTTTCATGATCAATTGAACAATAGTTTTGTCAGCAGTGGCAAAAATAATAGTATCATATTAATGTTTTCACACCATTTAGGTAACCCAGAGCTCTTAAACGTTATGTTTAAATAAACAATTAAAGCCGTTAAAAAATTTCTCAGCAGATAAAATGAATAAGGTTGGAGATAAGGAATCTACTTGTTTTACCCCTCTAGTATAGTGAAAAAAAATCATTATCACGACTATTAATCAATACATAGTACCAATTATTAACTAATAATTTCCACAACTTATTTATTATCATAGAATTAAATCCCATTTTTCTACCACCTTAATGAAAATTCCCCACTACTCGGTCATAAGTTTTTGTCATATTAAAATTGAAAACAATATTAATTGGCTTACCTCTTTTTTATATCTGAAATGAGCAGATAAAATATTTTATGATATATTTCTCCTTTTTACAAAACCTGACTGATTCTGAGGGATTAGTTTGGAGAGTAAAGCTTCTAGTCTATCATATATCAATCTATATTCAAAAAAAATCTTAGACTGATAGGCCTTACAAAAGGTTTGAATTAGCTTCTTTTTTTTAGTATAAATATCAATTTTGTGTGCGTAATGGACTTAGGAATGATATATCCATTAAAGAAGACAATCACCACTATACAACCATTGTCACCAATAATCTCCCAGCATAATTGATAAAATGGTCATTTAAACCATTTGGCACATTGAAATTATTTTTATTGAGCATAAAAACCACCATTTTGACTTTGTCAACATAACATGAAAGATATTAAGTAAATCATCTCCTCAGTTATTAATTTTGGAACCATTTCTAATAAAGATACTTTAACGGCATCAAAATTCTCTATAAAATTAATCTTGAAAAAAGGAGTCAACTCAGCATGAGCATGTTTCAACATGTCATGTTCTCAAATGTAAGAAATTCTTTAAATAAACCCTCTTTTATTTTGACTATATGCTCCTTTATATTTATTTCTTTAAAATATTCTCAAAGGTTCTTTTACTCCATTTAGTAAGAGTAATGTTAGTCTTCTTCATCTTCAACTTCAAATTTAAAAAGACATCTTCTGAGTAAATAAACTCCCAAATCTCTCTCTCAACAACCCTTTTAAAATTATGATCTTTCACGCAATATTAAAAAAATCTAATAGGTCTTCTCCTAGGAGAAACTTGATTACTACAAGACAGAAGAAATGGTGCATGATTAGGCTAGTTATAGCAAAGTACTTCATATTCATAGTGCCATACATCCCAAGTAAAAGCTTTATTACCAAGAATTATATCAAATCTTCTAAAATTTGTGACACCGCAACTTAAGATAAGGAGTCCACATCAATAAAACATAAGAGAGATGTTGGTTATATAAGTAATTAAGCAGACCTTACCAACTAGTGATACAATTATAGTCGTGCGGGCCTAGGTTGGAAGTGGAAAATGTCACTAGCAAACTTGGCAATTACAAGTGGTCTAAGAGTCACTCCTATGTCTGCCTTATCGATGTGGGCCAGAGTTCAATTGAGTTTAGAAAAATTTCAATAAGGTAAGGTAAACCTTAGTGCTGAGTCTAGGAATATTCCAAGTGGTGGGGCAACCTCAGCGAGGACGCTGATTCCATAAAGGGGTGTATATGACACCCCAACATAAGATAAGAAGTCTCATATTTATAAATATAGGAAATATGTTGGGAATATAATAAACAGACTTTATCAACTAGTGACGCATTTTAAATCGTGCAGGCCTAGGCCCAAAGCAGAATATATCACTAATGGATTGGGCCTTTATAGTTTCTATTTAATCTCTTTTGATTAAATCCAGTCTTTGATGAGTCTGAGATTTAGAATCATTTAGGTCTTTATTTATATAGATTTAGTGTCCTTAAATACTTATTTTGTGTCAATAATTGATGTAAAACCCTTAATTTCTAGGTATATGGATTAAGGAACAAAGAGAGGACACTAATTTCCAAAAAGTAACAAAGAGAAATGAAAGAATGAAGAAAATCAAGCTTGGTGATCGCCAGGTCCACTTGGCGAGTCATCGATTGGCTACTTGAGTGCCTAAGATTCCAGTGTTCCAAGCCCTGAAGGAAAGAACCAAGTTGGCAACAAAACAAAGCAGTCACTGGATCGCCGAGTGGTTTCGTGATGCAGTGTTGGATCGCCCAAAGTTATAGACCTTGAGGATGCTGCATGCCAAGGCAAAAGGGCGATGGAAATGACCAAGGGGCGGCTCGCCGAGTGGTTCGGTGAACCCTTACTTACTTCGCTGAGTAACTCTTCGCAGCACATTTTTGGCGACTATAAATACATTTTTGAACATTTAATTTAAGGGTGGAGTTCATATATTAGTAGTCTATTATTCAGTTTTGAACTGGTGATACAGTTTTCTCTAGTTATTCCTAAGTTTTGAAGAATTGAAGTTTTTCACTTTTGAGAAATAGGAAGTGGGTCTTTGAGATTCTTCGAATTGGAGCATTGTAAGGACGAATCTACACTTACACAGTTGATGGATAATCATTTTGGTAACTGTTTTTACCTTTTAATGATGTCTAGATAAAACCCAAGTTCTAGGGGTGTGATTATGGGATGATTTAGCTTATGGGTATTGCTAATTGTTAGTTTAAATGTTATTTAGAAGTGAGTTCAATCATTAATGGTGGTTTAATTTAAGAATTGTAGTTGCAAATGCAGTTCTACCCTTGTGTTTTTGGCTTTGTCCAGAGAGAGGTTTTAAAACTAAACTTATTGATTGATGGTTCGTGGGTATTGGTTTGACCTGGGTTCAGCTCGAGAGAGTGAATCCTAAACCCAATTTCACACATTCAACTCGAAAGAGTGAATGGACTAATTTGGGGATTGTTCTTATTTTGCATTCTTGTTGATGTTCGAGAGAAATCAACTTGATTCGCGGTAAATTATTTGGGAGAAAGTTTATATCCTCTATATCCTAACTTTCTCACTAATATCTAGCTATTTTCTAATAGTTGCAATTACCCATTCGTATATATTAGCTTATAATCGAATCACATCCCAAGAACCCGTCTCATTATTGTTATTTTGTATTGTTTGCCACTGTTTGTAGTTAATAATTTCAAACCAAAACCCCCCATTTGACATTCGTGTCACCCCTTGCTTTGAATGATGTCTTTATTCGATAAATTTTATTCCTATGACTAATTTGATCATGTTAATACTTCCCAATTGACTCTTAAACACGTACCGTTCCATTTGGGATTCGACCCCAACTCATTTAGTTAGATTTTATACTGACTAGCAATCGTTGACACTTAGAATAGGATGAAGTTTCCTTGAAACGTTAATCAAAATGGTGCAGCTGCCGGGGAGTGGTGTTGTTTGAGATTCTTTTGGAGAAGTTGAATTTTATTCTTTTTAGTCATAGTTGAATCTACTTACTTTTACTTTTGGTTTTTGTGTTACTTGTTGGACAGAGGAAATGAGCATGTCTTGTAGCAACGGTAATCAAGTGGACCACCCTTCTTAAAAAATGATGATTCTTAGGGATAACATCCTCAATTTCAAGCAATTAGAGGGTGAGACAATCCATGAGTTATGGCTGAGATTTAAGACACTATTGCTACAATGCCCAACTCATGGAATCCCAGATAAGATGCGACTGGATTGCTTCTATAGAGGTCTTGGAACTGAGAACTGAAG
This sequence comes from Solanum piurae, assembly GCA_029582685.1. Taxonomy (NCBI): domain Eukaryota; kingdom Viridiplantae; phylum Streptophyta; class Magnoliopsida; order Solanales; family Solanaceae; genus Solanum; species Solanum piurae. The sequence continues at coordinate 3,087 of JAJOOO010011550.1, read as the reverse complement.
AGCGGCTGGCCAACTTTCTCCAGGTGGTCTAATACGACAACCCTATGCAATAGTAGCCCAACTCCTTGATCACATGACTAAGACCAACAAGGAGACATAGAAGGACCAGAATTTGGCCACACTATTGACTCAACTGGACCTATTGGCCAAAGAGATCATGGAATTTGCAGTAATGTACAAAAATAAAGATAGGTACATTCCTTCTTATGAGCGTAGAAAGCCCAAGGACTATGAGGGTGGACAAGTACAAGAGACACTCTCACTCATTCTCCAGAAAGTCGAAAACCACGATAGAGTGTTGAGAGAAATAAAAGAGAATGTTTCAATGCTGAATCAGATGACTGCTTCTCATTCCATGTCTATTCAACTACTCGAGACCCAAATGGGTCATATGTTGTCTCGTTTCTAGCCGAGACAAAAAAGGGGATTACCTAGTGACACTATGGCAAACCGCATGAATGAAGTTTGATTGGGTACTTGCGTCGTGCCACGACATTAACTAAGGTGCTTCTTGGGAGGCAACCCAAGTTTTTATTTGCTTTCTTTTTTGTTTTTGGAATAACGTGTGTTGATTGTGCATGTTGAAGTGTAGAATGTATCTGAAAAGTGCATGTTGGCGAGCAAAATATCTAGTCGGTGACTGACCGAAGAGGTCGGCGAGCCCGACTTGGACCGTCATTGGACTCGAGAAATTATGAAGATGGAATCTGTAAAACTCGGCGGAGTCATAGACAAGTTCTCAAATTGTCGAACAGGTCGGCGAGCCCAACTTTGTCCGCTGTTTGAATCCCCAAATTAACTGGAGGTCCTGTAAAACTCGGTGAGGTAAGTAAGCACTCTGCGTGTCGCTGAGTGGTTCGGCGAGGAAAAATAATATCGCCAAAAGGGCGCAAACTGAACAGTTTAAAAGGCGAAAGGTTTAAACTTTCAAACTCTTTCACATTCCCTCACTTTTTAAATTCATACAATCGCACCCGTATTCTTTATTCCCTATATTGTTGCTTTTTTGCCACTTTATAGTCTTCATTCTGGTGTTCGGAGTGGAATTTTTTTCCGCCTAGCTTTAAAGATTCATATATTCGGCATTAACAGTTTGTTTTCTGAACCCCAAACTTGTAAATAGTGGTTGAACTCATTTGCATTGTTATAAATTGTGTTGATGTGGGCTGGGCCTCTCTGAATTCGTGAATTTGTGCTTGTGTGCTTATTTTAATTTCGATATCGTGCCTAAATTGCGTAAATTGTTAATTTCCCAAATTTCGTGCTTTAATTGATCATAAGCTTGTAGGTTGTTCTTAATTGTTGTTGAGTCTAGTCGGGTGAAGTCTAAGTAACCCAAATTGTGCTAAATGACGTGCTTTGCCCAATGATGGAGTATTTGACGTCATTACTAAGGGCTAAAGTCGTCAAATGGCCAGTTTTACCCAAACTGAGGGAAATTTTAGTACCCCGGCAGCCTGGGTCTAATGGGTCTGGGCTTAATTGAGAATGTGTATGATTTGATTTTATTTTTGGGGTGTTCGGAGTTCATTTTGGAAGTTGGGGTTGAAAATGGCACGTTGGGCAGTTTGGCGAGCTGGGTTGAGCTTGCCGAACCACTCGGAGGTTCGCCAAAGTCCCTCTAGATCGCCTTTAATTTTGTGCTTTTGTTGAGTTAGGTTCTGTAACTTTCGGTGATAAGACTCGGCGACTCGCCGAACATGTTCTTTGATTGCCTTTTCTACACCCATAACCTCTAAAATACACTTTAATTTTCAGCGGGCTAGTCTGTGCTCGCCGAAAGGCCCTTTTCATCACGAACATGCTATTTTTCTAGAAAAAATTTGCGCCAATCCTTTCAGTGAGCCCGATCTGGCTTGCCAAAGTGATTCGACAACACGCCGATCAGTTTGGCGACTCACCGATCAGTTCGGTGAGTCTGTCTGAAGTTTATTTGCTGCATTTTTCTTGAATTGTTCTAACTTATTTTGGTGTGTTTTGCAGATATGGCTAGAACCAAGCTAGATATGCCACCCCGCAAAAGATCATGGGGCATAGTGATCAATGAGGGGGCAGCTAACCCACCCAAAAAGGGAAAGATGACAACTCCCAATGGAGGAAAAGGCAAAGGCAAGGCGCCCGAAGCTGAGAGATCGGAGCACGACTATGGCAGTGATGGGGATTAATTTACCTCTCAGGTCTCACTCTCCGAGCCTGTGATGATCAGCCTCTACAGTCCTGGCGAACAGAAATTCATGCTAGGTCTTGCAAAGATTCGTCTAGAGTTCCAGAGGCCACACCTTCTACTTATGATATAGTGCCAGCTTCTGCACATACAGTGGTTCCAGAGCCCCCGGTTCAGGGTCCTCCGCCCTGGCTACTCAATAGACTTAAAGCCGAGGGATTGAGGACGATTCTAGAGGAGAAGTTGTTGTCCACAGAGGGCCTAGTGGGAAGATATTCTAGGGTGAGGGACACTCTAGTACCATCGCTTCGAGCAGTTTACCATACCCCGAGGCCCATATATTCCTACATGGGTCTGGGAATTTTACTCAGCATACGGTGATCTGGTACCTAAGGGCAAGAAGAAGGAAAGTGCTTTTAAACTGGTAGAGTTCGTCATGGTACGAGGGACAGTAGTGAGATGCGCCACTCAAAGCTCCCCAACCCAGGCCCTAAAGTTTGGGATCTGGCGCCCGACGCCACTCAGAGCTGTAGGGACGCCATGTCTTCTACCCTTTCCCACTTCTTTCCGTTTGAGTTCCCTTGAATCATACCTATGTTTTCTAGTTGATTTATAAACTCTAAGGTACGTCAAAACATCATGAGATCATCCATAATCATGAATCATAACCTTGAATCCATAAATTCAAATTCAAGGAAAGTTAAGAGCCAAGTCCAGAGAGTTTTTAGAGTCTTTTCAAAAGTCTTTTGCAAATGCTTTAAACTTGTTTTAAGACTTGATTTTTTGTGCTGTACCTGCACATGTAGCAACCAATAGGCAATACTTTTTACATTTTCTGGACACTTTTTAGACACGGACCCTATTCTAATTCTAGCCAACACTAGTACAAAACTAAAGCGACTATCCAATTTTGATACAGGAAA
>JAJOOO010011549.1:0-11605 GCA_029582685.1 Solanum piurae | reverse complement strand
AGTGAGGAGATCTTTTGAGGAAGCTTGGGATATTGACTCTTCTCAAGAAGCTTGGTATGTCCTCATATATTCGAGGACATAGTTGTTACCTTTCTAGTATTTCCACTTAGACATTGTATAAGACTTATATTTTGTTGTAAAAGGGATGTGTCCCTAAGATGTTCTATTCGTGTCTATGATGGTACATGAGATTTAGAAATTCTACTTCGTTACATTTGAAAGATTTTATGAGTATTATGAATTTGTTTTAAAAAGAGTTTTTATTCCTTACGGTTTTTATTACCGAATGCAATGAATGAATGCTAAGGCTTGTATAAGACCTCCGAGAGGTCGAATACGCATGTAACGGCAAGGGGGTGCTCTCGGGTCGTTACACTTAGCACGATCCAAGTCTGTGATGGCTGAGGAAGATCCAATGCTCACCGAGGGTGACTCGTACTAGGATTTGCATTAGTAAAAGTTGCAGAAGTGTAGTATGAGTACCAAACACAGGGTATCCAGTAGGCATTAGGCCGATTGAGCTTAGAAAGATCAAATATATAAACAAATAGCACAATGAAACTAACAGGAGATAGATAAAGACTAAAGGTAAGCTAAACTACCAACAAAAGAATCAACACTAAGTAGGTACACCAAATAGTCATACAGGCAGTCAACCAACACATACAAATGCATTGCATATGTGGCCAATGCAAAAATGAATGCAAAAGGCTCCGGAGTTGTCTCGCTAGCTATTCTGTGGACCCTCGAGGCAAATAATAGAACCCCGCTAGACCTTATTGACGGTAATTAAAACCCAAAATTCAATCTGAGGATTGTCGGAGCTTATCAACAATAAATAAAGAAAAACCCTAAGTGGAGTCTACGGGCCGCCTGAGCTTATTTAAATTTTCCTTACAAGGTAAAATGGGGGTAATTTTCCTCCAAATTCAATTTCCACCAATAAAAGCATTTTAAAACAAGTAATCCCGCTCCCAAGGAGCTAAATATCATCATAAGATTAGTATACTCAAAATTCATCTACAAAATCTCTTTTATTTCCAAATTCCGATGCAAGTATGCCATGAATTTGTTTCCACGCCAAGCAAATGTGGTCATCACCACAAGTCAATTCAAACCATACACAAATGGGTAATGAACCCGTCATTCCACCCAAAGGTACAAACCTGGAACTCCAACTTCCAGCTCACGGCCTCAGGCCGAACAATTCAATTATCGAGAATAGTCAACATTCAAGAATTCACAAAGCCACACAAACCAATCCAAAACTCCAATACAAACAACAACCTAAGTTTTATGCCACTTTTGAGCATTTCTAAGGAAACTAGTCAACAAATATAAGGGCAAACCTAAACTAAGGATTTCCAATTAAAACTACCTAACAACCCAACAATGGCCATAGATAGACTAAGGATCAAAACCTAAGCTAATCTGAAAATTCCAACAAAATCATACGATACTACTCAAAATATAAGCAATCTGGAGAGCCAAGTCTTGGAAAAATGAGCCATAGCCAACCACAAGGCTTAAAACCACACACGAACAATGACTCAGGTGCGTTGCCTTTCTAAAGAGCCTCGGAGTGGTGCCAAGCTACCAACAACGCCAAGGGAACACAAAAATAATCACTACAAGCTATTATAAACAAAGGAAATAAAAAAGAACTAGAAAACCCCAAAAAGCAAAAGTGGGACCCACACACGGAGTCACTAAATTGACTCTGTCATAAGGACCCAAGCTACTCAAGGAACTTGTGCCCTGAAATTGGGCAAAAATTGAGTTTCGATCAAGCCAAATCAACCCCACCATTTAATTCACCTCAAGGGTTTAAAATAGGGAAATAAAGAGAAATTTATGGAATTTACCAAGAGAAACGGAAGATTCAACCAACCCGATACGAGCCCACAAACTTTCTCAATGTGCTCCAACAAGAATCACCAAAAACACACACAGGAAGTTCTCAAAATCCCATAAACACCAAAGTTGAAATGGGGAATTAGAGGTTGTTTTATCTTTTTTTTTTAAAAAAAACTGCTAGGTATTTATTTTCCCTTCATGAACGTGGAGGCCTCCCCGCGAATGTGGAGGTAAAAATTGATGACCCTCTGCAAACGCAACACTAGGCTCGTAAATGTGGAGGGCAAGAAGGTCAACCCTTCGCAAAAGCAACCAGGGGCCCGCAATCGCAAAGGCAAAGGGAGGCGACCCCCACAAATGCGACACAAGTCTTGCGAATATGGAGTTCAGGAGAGTTATTCTCCGAGGATGCGGCCAAGGGCCCACAAAGACGAAGAAGGAATCATTGTTGTGGTGCAACACTGCATCAACAATCTCCCAAGATTGAAAACTTCTCCACCGGGGTTCAAAACTCGTTCAGAACTCCGTCAATGCAAACCAAATATGCTACTAGACTGGAAACGACATTCTGGACTCAACAAAATCACTAAAACAACCAACGGAGGTCATCTCATCAAAATGTTGACCAAAGTCAACACTTATAAAGAATTACCAACATAATGCTAAATGCCATGAAATCATTCCAATAACCTCAAAAACTAAACCAAAGGTCCCTCTAGACCAAACTTGGCCTTCTTGGAGCTAACCGTGCTGACAAAATTTTATTTATAATGTGTTTTCCAAGAAAGTTGACCATGTCGAATGTTAAAGAAATATTAAAAGATAAAACACCTTATCAAACCAACTCCAAATGAAAGTCTCGAAACCCAAACCGATCATCACTTTAGACCAAAATGACCCTTCCAGAGCTGATGGAACTGATGAAATATTGATTTGACCTCAAAATCACCGAATGTTGAGTAAAGTTGACTCTTAGAACTTTAGGTCACTAAAACTAAAAAACTAACAGTAAACTCAATCGATTGCCCGAAAAGTAAGCCATCCATCTTAGCACCACACAAAAGACATAAGGAAGCTAAAAGAAGGAACAAAACCGTCAAAGCATGCAAAAGAATAGAAATAACCTCTAGGGTTATTACATCAGCCCTTATGGCGTCCACCTCCTCTAATGCAAATCCAACTTGTTCTCACTCATCAACTTGAGTAGTGAGGGTGTCCAATCTCTACCCATAATCCATCAGCAAGGCCATTTGATTTGCTAACTCTACTAGGAGGGGAGTAAGGGAGGATTTAATGGATGGGTCAATCATGGCGAGACCTTATTTTCTAGATGAGAAGCTTTATATCCACTGAATAGGAAATGCTCACCGTTCGATAAAGTAAAGCTTATGGAAATGGTGGCCGAGATACAGAGGGAGGCACAACAGATGTAGAAGTAGAGAGGGTTGCAGTACCCGAGGGCTCCACAATAGGATCCAGATGCACAATATTGGGTGCCAAGGTTTTCAGGTCAACTACCGCGATCGTGTTAGTTGGTGCTGACTTTCTCCTAGCCGCATCATCCCTCAAATAATCAGCCTCTATCCATCGAATATCACTAGAGAAAGGTGGAGTGATCCTCACATCGGTTGACTTTATGAATGACACTTCTGCCAACTCATAGAGAAGAGTAATCAATACCAGGAAGGGCAGGGATGCCTATTTTTTCTTCTCTCTCATGATCATCTTATCCTCGATAATTCTCCCTACTTCGATATTCTCTCATTTGATGATGCACCCCACTAGAATTTCCTTAACCTGTCGGAGGATTGATTTGTTCTCAGATGGAATCAATTTACTACTAATAAATCTGGATCAGTACCTCACAACCACATTCAAGTCCTTCTTCAAAATATTTACCACATCCACAATCCACGAGGGAGTAGCATCAGAAAGAAATGGGGCTAACCAACCCCACAAGTCATCAAGAGGGGTGCTTCTCCTCTCTTTGTAAGAAGTAGTATCATTATTCCCACAATTCAAAATTTCATTTATTGTGTCGGCCCCACATTTGACCATTTTCCCTCAAAATTCTACCTCTTCAATAGGCTTCCACACATCTCCCTTCCTCTTCTTCGTGAGTGCCCTAGAATACGCTTCATAGAATTCTCTTACTTAAGATGGGATATAGGGTGTCTAGGCTCAGGTAAACTGCTCAAACTTGTGAAATTTTATAATATTCTACACTATCAGGTAATCATCACTGCGTTGGTGGATAACCTATTTTTCTCTAGGATGGTCCTCAACCCAGCTGCTTTCAATTTGTTTATATCTCGGTGTTTAATAACTGGTAACACCCGGGACATCATATTTGAAGTTGGATTTCACATAATTTTGGAGCAGATTATGCTTCTTTTCTTTTGAGGGACTAGAAGAGTTGTAGCTTGTGGCTGATGCACTGGAGTCGGTAATCTTTTTGTCTCTTATTCACTCTCAATCAAGGTGAAGTTTAGGGATTGGTTGTCAGAACTATGCATTTCATCAAAAGGTTTGCCCACTTTTTGTTTCCCCATCAACTCAGATGTTGTTACAACCTTTTTGGACCTTTTCTCTCACACGAGTAGAGGTACGTGAAGAAAATTTGGATCCGTCACTGGGCTTTAATAAGACCACTCCATTTTATCTTATTCGGGGTGGTGAAAGAGAATCAGAAAGAAAAGGCCTCTAGGCCACTAGTAGCTTTGGTCTAGCCATATATGTATTGCACAACCACCCAACACAAAGATCGGGGAAGGGTTAGTTGAAAAATAATCTAAATGAAAGATAAACAAAAAGATTGTCCTTAGGCTTGCCAACTAGGTCAGCGAGTAGCCAAACAGGTTCAGTGAGTCACCGAGTCAGTTCAGTGAGCTGAAGGAAGCTCACCGAAAATGATAGAACTGCAGACCTAAAATCAGTAAGCAAACGGAGAGCTGGGACTCACTTGTTGATTCACCAATTCATCGAGCTCGCCGAATAGGTAATTTTCAGCCCTTCACCCAATTTTCAAAAATTCAAGCAACAAATAAACCCCATACACATATTTACAAACCCCCGGGTACTCAGACTTCCCCCCAAATTTAATTTAACTCAACAAAATGATGATTTTCCCTTAAGAATGACGTCACTCAATCTATCATTGGAAAAATTTACGCCCTTTCTTTGAACTATTAGTTAAACAGAATTCACCCACAAAATATCAATTGGACCTATAAACCTAACACTTTCAATTTCAAGCAACAATTACCCTAACGCCATAATTCTCAACACAAGAAAATATTTAAGCAAAAATAACAATGGGTAATAAATAATTTACATTGAATCACCTACCCACTAGATAGTAGCATAAATTCACATAGTAAAACACTAAGATCAGCCCACAAGAATTCAATCATTAAGAACTATTTGAGAAACAAGGATTTAAACTTTGAAAACCAACCTCTAAGATCAAAAGTAGACAGACATATTGGGGGGAAAGGGTTTTGGGCACACACACTCCAGCAAAAATGTAATCCACATGAGCACAAATGAATTTGAAATGCAAATAATAGATTAAAAATGTATATTGAAGAGCTATGAAGGAGAAAAGTCAAGAAATTTTAAAGATTGGCCATTTAAAGGACAAAAGACCCTTGGTCTTTTGGCTGAAATCCTATTTGGTGAGATGTGACTAACGTCGCCGAAGCTTTCTAGTGATTCGTCGAAGGAGCTTGAGATCATCCATTTGGTCTTTATGCATCATCAACCATGCATTTAGGCTTGACGGACCTGATTCAGCTCGGAAAACCACTTCCACTTGTCGCCGAATAAGGTAGGAGCTCTCCTAAAATGACAGAACACTTTAAATTTTTTTGTAGCCTACTCGACAAGCTAAGTTCTTCTCGCCAAATCAGTCTGGAAAATCTCCCAATGAGCCTACTTCTCACCAACCTTTGCTAAACTTAGGCACTTTACTTCCACATGCACATTTTAACACACTTTATTGAAAAATAGTAAAAACTTAGGCTACCTCCCAAGGAAAACCTTAGTTAATATCGTGTCATGACGTGGTCATTCTTTCAAGCATCATTGTTTGGGTTTGCAACAATGTCACTCGACAAGCTTCCTCTTGGCCTCAGACTTAAATGAGTTGAAATTTGGCACATTTGAGCCTCAAATTTCTTAATTGACATTGAGTGAGAAGTCACAGTTTGGGTCAAAGTAGAGAAATCAATCTTCAGTTCTTTCAACACTTAGTTGGACCCCTCAGCTTTGTTGAAGATCTTTGCCAACATATCTTCGGTCTGAAAATTTTCCAAATCCGTTTGTTCCTTTGGTTTAGGACGGTCATGAGGAAGCACATATCTATCTTGTCACCTTCACGCTCCCTCCAGTTTGTTGCTCTATCACGGCAATCCCTTTCACGATCTCTCCAACCATTATCTCAATCTTTTTTCCAACCTGTATTCCAACCTGGCCTTGGATAGCTCAGGTGAGAACACCCCACCCCCTAATTTAGTTGCTTAAGAATTTGACTTCTTCATCATATATGGCTTAAAATTTACATCCTATGGGCTCAACCCACTACTAGTACCAACCAAGTTCATTTACTTGAATCCACCCCCATGAGATGCTATGATAACAAGTCAAGTTGGGTCATCATTTTAACCATGTTCTCATCAAGCTATTGGTTCTTCTCTAATTGCTATTTTGTCAAACCTGAATTGAGGGGAGATGCTTATCTTTCCTTGTATGCCATGCACAATTGATTTTAGTCATCTCATCAAGCAAAGCTGAAGCAACTTCAAATGATTGCCTCATGATTCCACCTCAGATGAGTTGATCCGCTATCCCTTTGTTCACGGTATCAAGACTCTGGTAAAAATATTGCACTAACACTTTATCTAGCAACTCATGATTAGGACATTGTAATACCAACTTTTGGAACCTTAACCATATCTCATGGATATGTTCACCTTCAAATCACTTAAAATTTTGGAAGTTGTCCCTATGCTCCACCATCCTCGAAAGAGGAAAGAATTTTTCAAATAACACTTTAGTTAATTCTCCCCAAGTATTGATTGAGTCCTTTAGTGATTCAACCAACGATTTAGAAGCCTCCTCCATTAGATAAAACTGGAATTACCTCAATCGAATAGACTCTTGGGTGATATTGTTGAAAGTAAATGGACCACATACATCCACGAAGTTGCGAATATTCTCACGGGGATCCTCATGAGCTAGACCCCCAATTATTCCCTTTATTTGGAGTAATTGAAACATGGTTTCGGTTACATGGAATATAGCATTCCCCATAGTGAGGTAACCAAATAACTCCCGTACTCCCTATTGCGATAACATTCACATAATCCAGATTCCTAACATCGTCATTTTTCCCATGTTAGTTTGCATCATTGTTCCCAATGACACTCATATCATCACCTATTAATAGAAAACAATGAAATAAATGGTAAGAATATTCTACTAGATTAAATCAATTTACAAAATTACTTCACTAAAAGAATTCTAAGAACCACTCCCTGACAATGACACTATTTTTGGTAATGCTCAAATTACTTGTTAAACAATTAAACAATTAAGCGGTTGTTAGCAATCTAATAATCCAACTTATGACATGAGGGTCAAATACCACACATAGTGGTATATGAAAGAATTCAATTACAAAGTTAAAGAGTGATCTAATTCATTGTAGCTAGATGGTAACAGGATGGAATCAATTCCAATTATCAATTAAGATTATTTAGTAACCAATTTTGACAAAATAAACTAAAACAAGTGATTAGCAAGAAAGCAAAGTAATAATCTAGGAGTGTGCGGAAGTCAGTATCGATTTGAAAAGGTGGATCAATGTGATTGCTCAACTACATTAACTACCCATAGATAGGATGGGTAAAAATCAAACACACATTACATTTCTTAATCACATTATGCTTATCACAAGAATTCCTATCGGACATTCCAATGTATAATCTACTAAGCAACCCATTATCTTGACATAGATCTTCTCTCTTGAGCAAGTATAGCATTTGGAGATGAAATCCCAATTTTTTTGTCAAGAAAATAAGGAATATAAATATAATATGCAAGCATCAATCAATTAGCCACTTCATATACTCTCTTTGAAGCAATATATGACAATCTAAAGTAGAATTAAGTTTGCAACCTAAATTCATAAATTAACAGATGATAATCATTTTGAATCTATGGAAATCAAAGTAAAACAGAGCAATACACACTATTCCACCAATTTAATTAAAACTCAACTTCATTTGCACACCCCTAGAATAGGGATTTTAGCCAATCTTATTCAAAGTAAAAGAAAATATACTGAAAACATTCTGAACCATGATATTGTTGATTTACAACTTCAAATCTAGAGACCCACTTCTGAATTCTACAAAAAAGATGGCATACAAGCTTGCTTCTCCCTCAAAAAAATAGTAGGTTCTATTGTACTCTAATTTCAGAAAGTCTAAGATCCAAAATGTATGATCCAAGATGTATTTTTCTCTTTCTTTTTGATGATATAATCCACAAAATTCAGCTGAAATTTCATTAATTGACTCAGTCGGCGAGGTTAGTTGGGCTCGGCGAGTAGCCGACTTGGTTTTTTCCTGAAGGTTTCTTGGCTTCAGGCTTTAGGTTTTTGAACTGATGTTGACAAACTCAATGGATATCGACTTTCACATTTGGAGAATTGCCGACCACCACCTTAGCTCACCTTTTTGGAATTCAATTTTTCCCAAATGTTCTATCAATTTCGTCGAGCAAAATGCATTTCACCGACAGTGTTCGTAAGCCATTGTTTGGTCCTTCTTCTAGCCGACCTACCTTGAGATTTTTAGTTGAAGACTCTTTCATTTTTTACATGGTTTGGCACACTCGGCGAGTAACCTTGTGCATTTTGGTAAGCATCAGCTTCACTTTTTTGCCTTTGTTCTTGTTTTTAGCCTTTTTTTGCATGATTTCATCCTTACCTTGTCCTTAAGACTTCATAGCTACAAAAAAATCATCTGATATGGACATAAAAAGGCATTGAGGACGCTATTTGTTGAACTAAAAGACTTTAGATGATTGAAAATCTCTTACTCATCAATAATGAAAAGGATGAGACATCTCTTTATCTTGTGAATTGATTCTAAAAAAAGCGTAAACCTTCCGTTGCAATATCTTCTTCAGCCTCTATCCAGTTACCTTCACTGCTCTGTATTATTTGCAATAGAAGCTTCTTCCTTCTATCCTTTACTATACTATGAATGAACCTTGTATTCTTGTCTCTATTCTCAAACCAGTCATACCCAACTTTTTGTTGTCAAAAATTCTCCTCAAAGTGTAAATATCTAAATGAATCATTTTTAGTCAAAAATTTAAGAAACCTGAATGGAAACTATGTCTGAACATAACTTTAGTGAGAGTAACTAACATGGGGCATAATCAGATCCAGTTCTAGAAAAATGTTCAACTTCAGCCGGATTCAGCCAGCCTTGCATCCCTTGATTGATTATGTAACACCCGGGTGTTTACGATTGTCTTTCTTTTCCTAAATTGAAGGCTTACAAACCAAAATTTGAAAATTTTACTGTAACACCACTTGTGTTTTGAAATTATTGATTTTAAATTAAAATTTTAATAAAAATGTATTGTTATGGACTTCTTAAAATGTCTTAAATATTTATTAAGAATTCCTTAGTTATGATATATTTGCATATATATATATATTTATTATATAAATTTTTTATAACTTACTGATATTTTAGCAGACATACTAAGTCTTGTTATGTTGAGAAATTATTATTATATGAAGTATGTTTTATTTGAAGTATTTTTTTATTAATTATGATATATTCAAAAGGTTGCATTTATTTTACCACGAACCTACACAATACCGGACTTCTTATATAATGGGATAGAAATGTTTTTCGAGATGCTACCTCCACTCAACTCCACACAGTGGATATAGAAGTGGACAATATATAATTAAGGATAGGTGGTCATCCTAACATTTAATTCCACTAAGGAATTGTTTGATCGTCTTTTGTTATATTTAAATATATTTCCAAAAATATATTTTGTTATGACCCTCAGGGTCATTTCTATTTTTTATGCATGCTTTCCCTATTTTCCCCTTCCCGTAACTTCCTTATAGCTTGTGTGTGGTGCTGGGCTGGGTGGAAAGCTCCCCGATGTGTTCAGTTGAGTTTAGTGCAAGTTTTGAGTTTTGGAAGCTTAATTTTTGAATTGGAATTTTGTCAGTTCCATCAGCTCCAAAATGGTCATTTAGGTCCAGTGTGATGATTGGTTCGAGTTTTCACATTTCTGTTTAGAGTTGGTGTAATTACATGTTTTAGCTTTTGAGTTTTGCAAAAACTTGGACTTGCGGCAGCTTTCAACAGAGGTCTACAACCGCAACACCTTCATCAACTAGTGCTCCATCCCCCAGGTTTCGACAGGGTCAGAAGGGTAGTGCATCAGGCTCCAAGTCTTCTAGGGGAGGGGGTGCTTCAGGTAACAAGACTTACCCAACTTGTCCAAAGTGTGGTAAGAACTATCTGGGCGAGTGTCTTGCAGGAAAGGAAGAGTACTTTTGGTGTGGTCAGTCTGGCCATAGGTTGAAAGATTTCCCTTCTGCCAGGAAGGGGAAAGGAGGTAACAACAATAGGGTTCAGTCTATAGCTCCGGCATTACCAGCAGGATGCCCAATTCAGTAGGGCGCTTCGTCTGGTACAGGTGGAAAACAACGCCATAATAGGTAGTATGCTCTCCAAGATCGCCAGGACCAGGAAGATTCTCCTGATATGGTCAGTACTATATTACGAGTCTTTCATTTAGATGTTTATGCATTGTTAGATCCAAGGGATACACTGTCTTTTGTAACTCCTTATATAGTAGTAAGCTTCGGTATCAATCTCTACTCTAGTTGGTGACCCAGTTATAGCTAGACGGGTATACATAAATTGCCCTATCACAGTCTCTCTGAAAGTCACCTCAGCAGATCTTGTAAAGTTATAAATGGTAGATTTTGATATAATTCTAGGCATGGATTGGCTACATTCCTGTTATGCCTGAGTCGATTGTAGAACTAAGATCGCTCAATTTCAGTTTCCAAATGAGCGAGTCTTAGAATAGAAGGGTAGTAGCTCATTGCCTATGTGTCGATTCATCTCTTACCTTAAGGAAATGATTTCCAAAGGGTATGTCTATCATTTTGTTCGGGTTAAGGATTCAAACTCCGAGACCCCAACTCTTAAGTCAGTCCCAGAAATAAATGAGTTTCCAGAAGTGTTTCCAGAAGATCTTTCCGGAGTCCCTCCCTAAAGGGAAAATGACTTTGAATAGATCTTCTCCCAGATACCCAGCCCATTTTGATTCCTCCTTATAGTATGGCTCCAGCCGAGCTTAAGGAATTTAAGGAACAGTTAAAAGACCTTCCAGATAAGGGCTTCATTAGACCTAGTATCTCTCCATGGGGTGTTCCAGTGTTGTTCGTTAAAAATAAAGATGGTTCTCTCAGAATGTGCATCGACTATCAGTAGTTGAACAACGTCACAATCAAGAATAAGTATCCCATCCCACAGATTGATGACTTGTTTGACAAAATTCAGGGTGCTAATTGCTTTTCTAAGATAGACCTCAGGTTCGAATATCATTAGCTCAGAGTCAGAGATAGTGACATTCCGAAGACAACTATCAGAACTCGGTATGGTCCTTATGAATTTGTAGATATGTCTTT
>JAJOOO010011548.1:0-14324 GCA_029582685.1 Solanum piurae | reverse complement strand
CTTCTCTTAACCTCTTCTCATTGGCTCCTAAGGTTGCTTCATTAAACTCTTTTGGAAAACTACACTTGCACCAGCCTCTCCCATATTGGCAGCTCAATTATACAATCTAGGGACACATAGAAATCATAACCTCAATTAGGACCTCGGCTGGCCACATACCATCTCAGGTGTACCTCTTACTCCTCTACCTTCATTTCTCTCCTTTATGGGTCATAATACAACATTTTAATTGCAAAGTACCACTTTTATTTACTCACCTTTTTCAGGTCAAACCTACTAGATCATATCTCAAAACTAACACCATCACTCTTATGTTGCCATATTTTGATCACGACACTCATCTCAAATTCAAGCTTAGTGTATAGTACTAAACACGAATATCAATTTGATTTCTCACACCTTCTACTACTTGCGACTACCTGAAAAGTCAAGAACTAATAGCCCACTAAGATCTCATAACAAGTAGGAAATCTTCTACATATTTATAGATTTACTACCACATCCCTTTTTACAACTTAAGTACTATTTTCCCTCTTATTATACGTCATTACATAATCAGTTCTATAACCTTCTGAACATCATGACCCTCTCAAAGAAATCATAAGCCTACCTTAGATCTATAACATAATGAATACTCTATTCTCTTATTCAACACATGTATTTAGTCTCTTCTAATACGATGGCACATCGACATTAACTCTATTCTGGTTTAAAATATACTATATCTCATCATGACTACTAACTATTCCTCTTCATTCTATCATGAACTCTCTTCAACATTATTATTCTTTTTTTATACTCATAAAGGAACTCATCACCTATAACTAACTGGGTGCATGATTGCAATAACAAAATCTACCCTATCACTATCTTCTTTTCTTAGATTACTGAACCTCTACATACTTATCTCTTGACTTAAGGGCACTCTTTACTACTACTGCTCATAATCTCATAATCCATACTATCTTATAGGGTGAAAGTACTACCTAAGATCTAAACATACTTCCTCATGAGGATCTCAGCTGAGACATGGCATAGAGAAGAGTGTACAACTTGCTTTTAGCTCAAATACACAATTCACATAAATATGAGTGCATTTTCTCAAACTCAATACTTAACCCACTCACAGTCTTCTCTCAAGCCCTTCTGCGGTCTCATGACTTCCTCAAGTTTTTTTCTAATAAAAACTCATCCATAAGGATCTTAGTCATTAGTTTTCAACCACCTTTAGTATTATGGGTAGTCGAATGGATATGAGAACACACGAGTTAGAAAGAAGGAAAACTTTTCTTAAATGTCTGTAGTCCCTCATTTATAGAAATGGGGCCCTTACAACCATAAACAAGACCCTACTGACACGGATTCATAGACACCCAAGGAGACTTGAACTATATGCTCTGATACCAAGTTTCTTAGGACCCGAGCCTGCACCCTAGACGTGGCGGGCAGTGCCATGTTTTTCTGGGGTGTTACAGTGCCATGTTTTGCAGCTTATAGATATCATAGAGGCGGTGAGCATTAGGCGTCCTTGACCAGCCTTTCTCCTTCTCTATATATGTTAGCTAGTCTTTTGCCATTGAGACGGCTTGTTGTGTTCCACTAATGGGACTTGAATTTGTTCACATTAGACAATTTTGTACTCGTGACTTCCAGGTTCTGCTATTGGTTCCATTGCATATAGTTCAAATTAGCAATGAACTTCGTCGTTAACCTTTGTTAAATTGTTCGTAGGTAACAAAATTTTATAATAATTTGTGACTGAATAAGATTAGAACTGGATTTTGTTTTTTAGCTATAAAATTTATCAATCGCCAATTTTTGTTTTTAGTCAGTGCTCATGTGAAAAAGACACTTAGAAGAGAGTGAAGTAGCTAAAACAAAAGGTTACAAATTAGACAAATTCCTTTTTGAAGAATCTTGATCAACATCTGCACTATGCTGAGACACAGTGTAATCTAGATCATGTCAAACTTGTTCTCTCTTTTCCATCAGTCCCTTCGCTAGCTCTGCTTCAGCTGAAATCTTTTCCCATGGACTTGAGGACCTTGCTTTCTTTTCTTTCTTATAGTGTTATCACATATCTCTTCTATAATATCTAAGGGGGAGGTTGTGTCTTAGGATTCTAGCATTCACTCTATTTCCACTTAATGGAGTCTTTATTGTCACATCCAAACAATGGCTTTCTGAATTTTTTGCTAAAGCCAAATATTTCAATGAATCAATCTTTAGCTTCTTCTATTTATATATATCACTAACCTTTACTTATTCCATGGTTTGATAAAATAGTGCCCCCAATGGGATCGTCATCATAACTTACATCATCTCTCCTACACTTTTTAACTGTAGAACTATCCAAATCTATCTAACTTAAGTTCCTTATCTTTGAATTTTCTATGCATAGAAAACATGTCACATAAAGTTAAGAGAAATCCAAGGATTTTATCAAGTTCAAAATATGAAAGATTAAGATATACCCTAGTCAGGATGATTCTCAAGTGATCTTCTCTTCTCATTTTTCTTACGTATCTGCTTCTCAAAGATTGAGCTACTTGGAAGGCCCACCCGTTGATGGCCATTTTTATCAGTGGGAGAATTAGTAGTAACGTTAAAGATTCTACTAATTGGGATTCCCTGATTTTTTTTTTTTTTTACATTGTTTGATGACACTAGCTAAATCTTCCTATTTGGGTGCAGTTTAAGATAAATAATTTTTAACGACATGTTATCAGAGGAAGATAGTGCATATGTTCTATAGGTCCAACTAAACCCAGTATTTTCAATATGAAACACAAATAAATACGTGAAAAACAACTAAAACAATTAAAAGTGCAAAAGAATATCTAATTGTGAACACATAATTTCAAATGTACAATGAAATTATCATTAAGAATCTTAAAGACTTAAAGGTTGAACTTATCTAGTTTAAATCATAAATCTTAAATCTATCTACACATGATGTCATAATTCCGAGTTTCACTTTCTAGAAAGCAATCATGAACAAATTATAATAAGAAACTTCTAAAGCCCCACAGAACACTCCATCTTTTGATTTTTCAGACAATAAAATGATAACTTTCAGTATATTTTGTAGGGTAAAATAACTTGGACGCATACTCGAATTTTAGAAAAAAAATATTGTTCTAATATCATACTCCACTAAATTTGCCTAAAATTTAAGGGAATTTTTTGGAATACAAGATTTACTTAAAGAAATGTGACAAGAAAAAGTTTGAAATATTTTGGAATAAGAGAGAGTGATACATCTTTATTAGGTATTACACCCTTATAACGATTTACATGCACGTGTTTACCTAAAGTTATATGGTTACCGACATAGATATGCATATTGGTGTATTCACACAGAAAGCAAACAAGTTTGAAAATTAAGAAAATAAATTTGAAACTTATATCACATCATAAATGAAGCATAATAAAATTTTGCATGTATGTCGGTATGTTTTATGTTGTTAATACATACACAATTATGCTTTATTAATAGTACAGGGATGGGCAAACTGTCACTCCCCGAGCCTAGAACCTAGGCTGGACTGGCACTCGAGAACCATTATTGACCCCAAGCGAACCCTTGGCCTGGCTTACTGTAACACCCCTAAATACTAACCAAGAGTCACATGTCGATACACCATTGCTTAATTACTACAATATGTTTTATTCTCATTTTGGAAACTTGAATTTTTGTGATATTTGCAAACTTGCTTAACATAAATTGTGATCATAATTAAGGGAATTTATTGGGGTATTTATGTAATATTCTAGTTAGAATTATGTATAACTTAAAAGCCAGGTGAGGGATAAACATATAGGTATATATGTATGTGTTTTGGGCAGCACACTTTTATTTGGGCAGCCACCTTTTAGTGACAGTTGTGTATGTGATAAACATCACTTGTTTGACTATACTTTCACACCTCCTCTAGTGAAATTCGTTTCCCTTGAAGTCTAAAAACTTTAGAACATTATCTAACAAGTTGTTCTTCAAAATCACAAGAGAAAAACTTGGTCCTTTTGGCTGGAATTCGAGACACACCCTTCTCTTAGGTAAGTGATGAAATATGTTTCTGAGCTGGGTAGTGTTTAGTATTTAAGAATATCTCGCTAGAATTTCATTTACAGTGAATAAATATGTTTTGGAAAGCTAATTCATATACCTATAACTCTTATGTTTATGTAAAACTCTAATTTAGCTGTTATCGATTTGAAATATGGGACGCAACATAGGACAAGTTCTGTCTATACTTGGAATTAGAAATCCTGTATGATCAACTGTTCGTGCTTTGATTATATCTTTTTGTACAAAATATATTTTGCGGTGATTCTTGATTATTTGCTACCTTAAGAAATGTACCTACATCTTTCATGAGGATATACCGTCCAGTTTTTCCGTTTTCCTTTTCAAATATAAGTTGCGAAAAGAGGTACTAGGCTGGCCAGAATTACTGTTTTGGGAGCATAGTCGTATTTGTACAGACTAAGCTTACTTGGGATGATAATCCTATTTTACATCAACATTATTGAGCTACTAGGAATTACATAAGTTATTTAATTTCATTTTTAAGGATGTATATACTCGTGAATAAGTTGAGGACCTTGATACATTGGTTGGTCTACGGTTTGAACTCTTGAAGTTGTGTTGGACTGTTTCTACGCTAAGCACGGAGGTTTGTGTATAAACTTGTACTTGTACTCTTTTTACCTGCTGGTATATCTGAAAGTTTATCTTGGTACCTTTGTTACCTCTTGTCACTTTGCATTGTCGTGTTGGTATCCTTCAAGACATTAAAGACACTTCTGTAACTCGCCCACTTGTACGGATTGTTGATCACTTGGCACTCTTGTTGGAACCTTGTCCTTCTTCTGGCTATGACTTTGTCACTATTGGCATGCCTCTTTATTCGAATCATTTTCCATCTTGACTCTGCATTTGTAGTTCGTCTTAAGTATGAAAGTTGTCCATTTTAAGTACGAGCTAAGAAGCCATTTTTAATATGGTTCTTGGTTCTATTGATTATTGAACTTTAACCCTTCTTGATGCAGGGCGTCGGTCCTTCTTGATACATGCTTATGCTTCGTGTGACGATATGATGTATATATTTGGCGGGCCTAGTTATTAAATCTCTTGGAAAATGGTGTTGTGAGCGTTCTTAACATTTGGATCTTTAAATATCATACTTGATACTCTTTGTATATTGTTTACTTGGTTTATTTATTATGTTTCAATTGTGCTTCCCATGACTTGAGAAAGGTAGCTTGGTAAATTTGAGGGCTCCGAACGTATATTTTTTACAGCACTAAGTTATATGCGCATGCTTAGCGATAGTTGTTTCTATCATAGAGAATGTTCGAGATGATGCATGAAGCTGGCCATTGGAGATGGAAATTTTGAGAGACTTAAGGAAGATCATATTTGCACATAGACATCTATATTTTGTATAAACCTTGAGACTTGTACATGATATATGTGTTGTACATTTACATGAAATTTTGAAGGCTAATTTGATCATGTCACCATGGGTTGTAATATAAGTATGGCCATATGTTTTGTTGTTTTTGGGGTGTGTCAACCCAAATCTTGTAATATACTATTTTTACTATTTGTTTTAAATGTTTGTGTGAAGCATGAACCGGCTAATTTTGGTACTCGGAATTTGGTAATATTCTTTTATATTATTTTTAAGCGTGAGGATAAAGTATGCATGAAAATTTCGTAAGTTATTTTCTTAGATTATTTTGGAAGAGCTCTTCCGCCACAAGTTAAAATTCTGCACAATATAAATTTGACATCTAATTAATGTGTAAATTGGCAGGTTTCACTTCCTTAACTATTTTTTTATGAACCTAATTCCTCTACTAGATTATAATTAATATGCCCTTCATTAATCTCTTTTAAATGACACAAGTATTATGTTAAGTTTCTTGTTTAAGTTGTATATCCTTCCGAAAGGGTCGCTACAAGTGTTGGTATTAGAGCCTAGGTTTGTGGTTCTAGGACTTTTGTTCTGAATTACTTGTATACTTGTTCGCTTTTGAAAAGGTTCTATTTAGATTCTTTGTTCACTTACATGGTTTATAATATTTTTATCGCATGTAGAGTGCATATGCATCAAGTACATGTCCCTAATGTAATGTGATCTTCCCTTTTGAAAGAATTTAGTTATGGCCTCTTCTTCTGACCAACCTATGGAAGCTGCTCGTGAAGATTCAGGTACCTCTGTTTCCCAACCTCATGCACTGGAATGGGTTGGAGAAAAATTCTCTAATCAATATGTTTCCCACACTAGTGGGTCTGAAGTGGGAAACCATCGGGATGTAAGAGATGTTCCACATCCTCAAATGAGTCGTGGTACTCAAGCCATGAATCCTCCTTTTCAACAAATGGCTGAATTTTTCCACCATATGGCTGAATCGATGCATGATCCCAACGGGATTAACTTTGAGAAAATGAGGAAAATGGGTGGAGTGGAGTTTGAAGGCACTGTTGATCCCACTGATGCTAAACAATGGCTAGAGCGCATGGAGAGGGTGTGTGAGCAGTTGGGAGTGTTCAGATGTTTCAAAATTAAGTATGTTATTTCACTATTACAAAACAATGCTTACGATTGGTGGGTAAGATTTCATAATGCCAAGGTAAAACCTCCAGTTCTTACTTGGGATGATTTTCTTAAGGAATTTCATATGAAGTATGTCCCACCTGCTTATTGTGACGCAAAGAAAAAGGAGTTTTTGAATTTAAGGCAACGAGGCATGTCTATTGTTGAGTACCAACAACAGTTTCTAAGGCTCTCTAGTTATGCTGGAGGTATTATTAAAGAGGAAAAACATAAGTGTAGGAAATTCGAAAATGGTTTAAATGATTCCATTAGGAAGACTGTGGCGATCCTGCAACATGAGAACTTTTATAAGTTAGTGTCT
The DNA here is from genome assembly GCA_029582685.1 of Solanum piurae. NCBI lineage: Eukaryota > Viridiplantae > Streptophyta > Magnoliopsida > Solanales > Solanaceae > Solanum > Solanum piurae. The sequence goes on along the minus strand of JAJOOO010011548.1, from coordinate 7,394 downwards.
GATGCTTTTAGTTGGGAACGACTTGATAAATAAGAAGCTAATAGAAATGAAAACAAATTCCAAAAGACTAGACCAGATATTGGAAGTCCATCAAAAAGGGGAAGGTTTGATGATTCTAAGGTTGGTAGTAATAACATGCCACCTCAACAAAAGAAAAACAAATAACATTTTTCTAGAGCTAGCACTCCAAATTATGTCCAAGGCAAGCCTCGCGTTCCCACTTGTGGACAATGTGGAATCATTATGGTACTTGCAGGAGATCTTTTGGTGCATGGTTCAATTGTGGGAGCTTTGATCATAAAGTGAAGGACTGTCCTAATCCTAATAATGCTCCTTCCTTCTATTAATCCTCCTAAAACTAATAGAGGTGCAAGACCTAAAAACACCCAAGCAGCAGGTGCAAGTGGAGCTAATAAAGCTAGTGGACCCAGGGCTACTGCACGCGCTTATGATAGAAGGCAGAGAGATGATCAATATGGATAAGACGTTGTTGTCGGTAAAATTCACTTATTTGGCGTATGTGTCTTTACACTGTTTGATCATGGTTCTACACATTCCTATATTTGTTCATCACTTGTTCTTCCTGAAAATGTGAAATTTGTGATACTTAATTATGATGTGCTGGTTGAAAGTCCTTTGGGTTATCAAGTTTTGTGTAATAGAATTTATCAAGATTGTCCCTTTGTAATTCAAAACCTAGTCTTCTCTGCTGATTTGATTGAAATGCCCTTTACGGATTTTGATGTTATTATCGGGATGGATTGGCTTTATAAATATCATACAATGGTAGATTGTAGGCAAAGCATGTGACTTTTAAAGATCCTACATTTTCACACATCATTTTACAAGGTGAAAGATCACTGACATCTAGTATTATTTATCTGGCCTTGGCAACAAAAGTTGATGCGTCAAGGTTGTGGGGCATACCTTGCTCACATAGTTGATACATAGTTGGAGAGTCCTTGTATGAAGGACATACCTTATGTATGTGATTTCCCAGAAGTCTTCCTCGAAAATCTTCCTAGGTTGCCCCCGGAAAGAGAGGTTGAATTCCCAATCGAGCTTATTCCTGAATCTACCCCTATTTCTATCACTCCTTATAGAATGGCTCCAACAGAATTAAGAGAATTGAAATCTCAATTGAAAGAAATTCTTGAGAAAGGTTTAATTCGACCTAGTGTTTCTCCATGGGGAGCTCCTGTTTTATTCGTAAAGAAGAAATATGGCCATCTTAGGCTTTGTATTGACTATAGACAATTGAACAGAATAACAATCAAGAATAAATATCCACTACCAAGGATCGATGATTTGTTTGACCAACTTAAGGGTTCTAAAGTATTCTCAAATATTGATTTAATATCTGGATATCACCAATTACATGTTAGAGAGAAAGATATTCCTAAAACTGCTTTTAGAACTCGGTATGGTCATTATGAATTTTTGGTGATGCCGTTTGTATTGACAAATACTCCTACGGTATTCATGGATCTAATGAATCGAGTATTCAAGCCTTATCTTGATCAGTTTGTGGTGGTCTTTATAGATGATATTTTAATATTTTCCAGAAGTAGTGAAGACCATGATAAACACCTTCAGCTTGTTTTGAAAATTTTGAAAGAGAAAGAACTTTATGCTAAACTTTCCAACTGTGAATTTTGCCTTGATGAAGTGGATTTTCTGGGACATGTTGTATCAACCGAAGGCATGGAGGTGGATCCTAGTAAGATACAAGTAGTTGTTGAATGGAGACCTCCCAAAAGTTCAACTGAGGAAATAAGTTTCTTCGGCTTAGCAGGATACTACTGAAGATTTGTGAAAGGCTTTTCCATTATCGCCTCCCCTTTGACTAAACTCTTGCAGAAGTGAGAAATGACAAGAGAGCTTTGAAACTTTCAAATCCTTGTTGACTCAAGCATCTATACTTATTCTACACATTGAAGGGAAAAAATATGTAGTATACAATGATGCTTCTCACAATGGTCTAGGATGCGTTTTGATGAAAGAAGGGAAGATTATTTCTTATGCCTCTCAGACATTAAAACTGCATGAATTGAACTATCCTACTCATGATCTTGAACTTGTTGCTATAGTGTTTGCTTTAAAAATATGGCGGCATTATTTGTATGGAGAGAAATGTCATATATTCACTGATAACAAGAGCTTAAAGTACTTGGGTACTCAGAAGGAGCTAAACCTAAGACAACGTAGATGGCTTGAACTCATCAAGGATTATGACTGCACGATTGATTATCATCCAGGTAAAGCTAATGTGGTTGCAGATGCCTTAAGTCGAAAATCCTTCACAAGCATTTCTTTGAGTCCTTTGCCCTTGCTCCTTGAGTTAAGAGCCATGAATATTTGTTACACACTTGATTCAAATGGTTCAGTTATTGCTAATTTGCAAGTAAATCAATATTAGTTGAACAGGTGAAAGAAGCACAAAAGTTAGATGAGAACCTTGTAAAATTGACCAGAGAAGTTCAAAATGGGGAAAAGCTTGATTTTACATTAACAGAGGATGGTGTAATATTTTATCAGAATAGGTTATGCCTCCCTAATGATGACAAATTGAGGAGATAAATAATGAATGAAGCTCATACTTCACCATATGCAATGCATCCTGGGGTACAAATATGTACCACACTATCAAAGAAAAATATTGGTGGAATGGTATGAAGAGAGACATTGCAGAGTTCATTTCAAAATATTTGGTTTGTCAACAAGTAAAGGCAGAACATCAGGTCCCAGTCGGTTTACCACAGCCCTTGTAGATGCCGCAATGGAAATGGGAGAGAATACTATGAACTTTTTTTCTAGACTTCCTCGCACTCAGAAAAAGCATGATGCAATATGGGTGATTGTGGATAGGCTAACCAAGAGTGCTCACTTCTTAGCAATCAGGATGGATTACTCACTTGAGCGTTTAGCCGAATTATACATTAATGAGATTGTAAGACTACATGGGATCCTTGTGTCTATTGTATCTGATCGAGACTCAAGGTTTACATCAAGATTTTGGGGTAGCTTGCCGGAAGATTTGGGTACTAAGTTGAAATTTAGCACTTCGTTCCATCCTCAGACAGACGGCCAGTCGGAAAGAATGATACAAACTTTGGAGGATATGCTTCGAGCTTGCATTATGGAGTTTGAGGGTAGTTGGGACAAACACTTGGCTTTGATAGAATTTGTTTACAATAACAGTTACCAATTGAGTATTGGAATGCCTCCCTATGAAGCCTTATACGGAAGAAAATGTCGGACCCCTCTTTGTTGGAGTGAAGTTGGTGAAAGAAAGCTTATTGGTCCTGAAATTGTGCAACAAACAGAGGACAAGGTAAAAATTATCAAGGATCGTCTAAAGATTTCTTCGGATAGACAAAAGTCATCCTCTGATCTTAAAAGGCGTGACACTGAATATCAAGTTGGAGATAAAGTATTCTTAAAGGTGTCTCCATGGAAAAATATTATGAGATTTGGCCAAAAGGGAAAACTTAGTCCCCAATTTATTGGACCTTATGAGATACTAGAAAGTGTTGGACCAGTTGCTTATAAATTAGCTTTGCCACCGGAGTTAGACAAGATCCACAATGTCTTCCAGGTTTCTATGCTCAGAAGATATCGTTCTGATTCATCTCAAGTTCTTCCAATTGATTCTATTGAGGTTAATCCTAACTTGACGTGTAATGAAGTACCTATCCTTATTCAAGCTCGAGAAGTAAAGCAACTTAGAAACAAGAGAATCCACTTGGTAAAGGTACTTTGGAAGAACCATTCTGGAAAAGAAGCTACCTGGGAGAGAGAAGATGACATGAGGACCCAGTATCCGCACTTGTTTCGGGACTAGTGTACGGTAAATTTTGAGACAACATTTCTTTAAGGGAGAGAGAGTTGTAACACCATAAATACAAACCAAGAGTTGCATGTCGATACACCATTGCTTAATTACTACAATATGATTTATTCTCATTTTGGGAACTTGAAATTTTGTGATATTTGCAAATTTGTTTAACATAAATTGTGATCGTAATTTAAGAGAATTTATTTATTTACGTAGTATTCTAATTAGAATTATGTATAACTTAAAAGGGAGGTTCGGGATATACATATAGGTATATATATATGCATTTTGGGCAGCACACTTTTATTTGGGCAGCCACCTTTTAGTGACAGTTGTGTATGTGATAAACATCACTTGTGTGACTATATTTTCATAACTCCTCTACTGAAATTAATTTCCCCTGAAGTCTAAGAATCTTAGAACATTATCTAACCAGTTTTTCTTCAAAATCACAAAGAAAAACTTGGTCCTTTTGGCTGGAATTCGAGACACATCCTTCTCTTGGGTAAGTGATGAAATCTGTTTCTGAGTTGGGTAGTGTTTAGTATTTTAAGAATATATCGCTAGAATTTCGTTTACAGTGAATAAATATGATTTACAAAGCTAATTCATATACCTATAACTCTTATATTTATGTAAAACTCTAATTTAGCTGTTATGGATTCGAAATATGGGACGCAACATAGGACAAATTATGACCAGATTATGGAATTAGAAATCCTGTATGATAAACTGTTAGTGTTTTGATTATATATTTTTGTACAAAATGTATTCTGCGGTTATTCTTGATTATTTGCTACCTTAAGAGATGTACCTACATCTTTCATGAAGGATATACAGTGTAGTCTTGCCGTTTTCCATTTCAAATCTATGTTGCGACACGAGGTACTGGCCATAATTACTGTTTTGGGAGCGTAGTCGTATTTGTACAGGCTAAGCTTACTTTTCATGATAATCCTATTTTACATCGATATTATTGAGCTACTAGGAATTAAGAAAGCTATTTAATTTCATTTTTAAGGTTTTATATACTCGTGAACAAGTTGAGGACCTTGATACGTTTGTTGGTCTACGGTTTGAACTATTGAAGTTATGTTGGAGTTTCTAAGCTAAGAAAGGAGGTTTGTGTATAAACTTGTACTTGTACTCTTTTTAACTGCTATCTGAATGTTTATCTTGGTACCTTGGTTACCTCTTGTCACTTTGCATTGTCGTGTTGGTATGCTTCAATATATTAAAGACCTTGTCCTTCTTGTGGCTGTGACTTTTTCACTATTGGCTTGCCTCTTGATTCAGATCATTTTCCATCTTGACTCTAGATTTGTAGTTCGTCTTAAATATGGTAGTTGTCCATTTTAAGTACGAGCTAGGAAGCCATTTTTAATATGGTTCTTGGTTCTATTGGTTATTGGGCTTTGACCCTTCTTAATGCAGGGCGTCGGTCCTTCTTGATACATGCTTATGTTTGGTGTGACGACATGATGTATATATTGGGCGAGCCTTGTTATTAAATCTATTAGAAAATGGTGCTATGACCGTTCTTCACATTTGGATCTTTAAATATCGTACTTGATACTGTTTATGTATTGTTTACTTGATTTATTTATTATGTTTCAATTGTGCTACCCATGACTTGAGAAAGGTAGCTTGGTGAATCTATGGGCTCCAAACCTATAGTTTTTACACCACTAAGCTATATGCTTAGCGATAGTTGTTTCTATCATAGGGAATGTTCGAGATGATGCATGAAGCTGGCCATTGGAGATGGATATTTTGAGAGGCTTAAGGAAGATCACATTTGCATATAGACATCTATATTTTGTATAAACCTTGAGACTTGTACATGATATATGTGTTGTACATTTACATGAAATTTTGAAGGCTAGTTTTATCATGAAACCATGGGTTGTAATATAAGTATGGCTATATGTTTTGTTGTTTTTGGGGTGTGTAAACCCAAATCTTGTAATATACTAAATTTACTATTTGTTTTAAATGCTTGTGTGAAGCATGAACAAGATAATTTTGGTACTCGGAAGTTGGTAATATTCTTTTATATTATTTTGGGAAAAGGCATAAATTCCCCCTGAACTTGTACCGAAAATTCAGTTACACGCTTAAACTATTATGGCGACCTGTTACACACCTAATCTTGTTCAAAGTGATATTCATACCCCCTCAGAACGTGACATGACAAAGAAAGTGTCTTCACCTTCCTTAAGGTGCGTGAGAAGAAAAAAATATATGTTAGAATGACAAATTTGAACACATGGCACTATTTTATTGGTCATTATATAATTAAGTATTATAATTTTTAATATACTAATTATTTCAATTTGCTTTCTTTTTTAATATTTTTATTGGTGACTCAAATTTCTTTTAAGAATTTACATTTTTCTTAATTTTGAGTTCTTCTTCTTAAGGAATTACAACATTTGTCACCATTGATTGTTTGATTGTCACCCTTAAAGAGGAACTCTAAAAAGAAATAAAAAGGAGTGGAGAACATAATGATTTCCAAACAAAAGTTAATCATTTTCAACTTAAAATTCATGATTTTTCCGTTCGAACTCACCAGAGGATTCACCGGAGAAGACCACCAAAAAATAATCACGAGAAAGATAATGATTTATATTGATATCTTATTAACATTTATGCATAAAATTCATGATTATATTGCCTAAATTTATCAAAAGTTCATCGAAGAAAATGATTTCTCCATATTTGCCTTCTCTATACTCGTCGGAGCACTACTTTCAACCACCACAATGTCATTTATATTTCTCAAATCATCAATAGCATATTTGATTAATCATTACACACAAAGAATACGAATGAAATGCTTGACTTACATACTAGTTATCAAGATTCTTAAAGAATTTTACAGATCTGAAAATTTTATTTGTTCTACCTGCAACAATGGTGTTGCTCATCGCTTATCGCCACCGCCAACATCTCTTAACTTCATAATTGACTTACTGACTCCTATTTTCTCTTCAATTTATTTCCCCTTCAATTTATGAACAATGGAGAAGAAGTAGTAGAAGAAGAAATAGATTTAAAAAAGAGAAATATATGGTGAGAGGAGGAAGATGCCCAGATCTTTATTCTTTTGCAAAAGTTTAAGAAAATATCAAGAAATAAAGATTTTGAAAAATTAAAATAAATATTATTTATGTATGAAAATGCGTGTACAATACTTTTTTTTACACAACTGAGATTGTGTTCAGAAGGGGGTATTAATATCACTTTGAACAAGATTAGGTGTGTAATAGGTCGCCACAATAGTTTGAACGTGTAACTTACTTTTCGACACAAGTTAATGGGGTAATTTATTCCTTTTCCCTATTATTTTTAAGTGTGAGGATAATGTTTGCATGAAAATATCTTAAGTTATTTGCTTAGATTGTTTTGGAAGAGCTCTTCCACCACAAGTTAAAATTTTGCACAATATAAACTTGACATCAAATTAATGTGTAAATGGGAGGGATGTCCGGACAAGACCCCCGATCATCCTAACAACTGAAAACTACTGAAGCAATGTAAATAGGGATCC
>JAJOOO010011546.1:0-12394 GCA_029582685.1 Solanum piurae | reverse complement strand
CTTGGTCAGATTTCCCTGATTTGCCTTCATGCCTTGGCTGCTGATCTACGGCCACCATCTACGGAGCGTCAATAGACCTACGGTCCGTAGATCACTCCATAGATGTTCTTTTCTGCATTCCTTTCAGCTGTCTCTTTATTATCGCGCCTGAACATCTTTCCTGCAAAATACAATAAAAACATATAAAAACCAATACAAAAAGGCCCTAGACACACACAACTTGTTAGTGAAATGTATTAGAAATACCATAAACTCACGGTATATCAAAGACCAAAGAAGGCCACTTACTGGCACTACAACCCTTCATAATTCATTTCATCTCTTGTTTCTTCTGTGTGTTATATTCTAGGTGTTTTATTTGGATGCATCACATGGGAGGTTAATGACTTAAAGATCATTTTTCTGATCATAAACTCTATTAGGATATTTATTGTATTCTAGGATGTAAAAGGAGGTAAGGTTTGATGTCCCCTCCAACTTATGTATTTTTTTTTATTTGTAGTGAAATGGATATGGTAGGGGTCACACGGGTGGTGAACACTTTTGTGCGAATGATTTTTGATAAAAAGAGGAAAAAAAGAAGTTATGCCTTATGGAAAAAGTTCTTTAAAAGTTTTGTCTAACAAATCAAAAGTTATGCTTAAGGCAGAAGTAATGGCTTAAAAAGTTTTGCTTTCGAAATTAGTTGTGCCCAATAAATTTAGCCCACAACTTTTTTGTTAAAAAAAACAACATTTAGCAAAAATTAAAGACCACATGATAACAGGTGCAAAAACTTGTATTATAGTCTATAAAAGTGTATATATGACTTCAAAATTCCAATACCTCAGATTCAGTTGGAGAATCAATTTGTGTCTTCTGACTGCATGGTGGTGATAGTCAAAGGGAGATAGTGCATCAAGTTGTTCATTCGCAAGGGCCAATTTGATCACAAGTGGTGAACACTCTCATTCATAGACAACAATTCCAAAGTAGTTGGAACCGGCATAGATTGCCTTTTACATGTAATTAGAAGAATTACTAACACAGTGTTGTGTCCCAATTACCGCTTATTCAGGTTGCTCACCTCTCCACAAACCAATATTACATTACATACAATATATGATACACCTGATAGTTACATTCCAACAAAATATTACTAATCAATTATCTGCAACTCCTATTACTGGTATTTGCTATTGGAATTTTGATTCTGAGCAGACTTCCTGTGAGATTGATAAGTTTTTTGCTCTCTAAATTTATGATGTTACTCACCTGAATTTTGTGTCCTTACCACAACCATTCAGGTCTTCAGCCTCACGAGAGCGAGAAACTTTGTCCCTTGCTCCCAAAACTAACTTCTGAGGATGACTCAGCTTTTGGCTAACATCAATTTCTTTCAATCTAGCTAAGGCACCCATTTCCGTTTGACTCTGTTTTCCCAACAGCCTTTTAACCATATCATCCAGTTCCACAATTTTCCTCTGTAAGTTAGTCCTATCCATCTGGTGCCAAATCCAACAGCAATATCATTAATTAATAACTAATTTACCAATATTACATTTATCTCCTAATATGAGAGACAGTAAAAACTTCATACTTTTAGCATTTCATTTTGAGCAATCAGCATCTGATCACGCTCTCGGAGTTGTTCCATGCACATCTGGGATGATAGCACATCTGCCTCTCTTTTTTTTGCTTCCAAAGTGTATCTAAAAATTGTTAAAATAGTCAGAACCCATCATACATCCTACAATCAGAATCTAAGTAGAATATTATACTGGCTTTTCTCAAATACTGGAATATCTATAAATCCTATGCATTTTCTGGAAGAACGAACATGAATGATATTGTTTTGCTCCAGCGAAACACTATTTCATTGATCTTTCTCTTTCAAAAAGAGATTTAGTCCACTGCCAACCATACTACTAATATAACACATCATTCCTTGTCTACTCAACACTGGTTAAATTCAAAGATGAGGAAGACAAAGTAACTCACCTCTCTCTTTCTTCAACTAGATCATCAATTTGTCTCCTTAGATTAGAAAGTTGTCTCAGCTGTAATAACATAACCACTTGTAAGGCTCAAAACTAAAATTTTAGCATATGATTTCCTATTAAGCATACCATTACAATGCGCTCTTCTGATTGCTGCTGAGCCTCCTCTACAAACTTTTGTAGTTGAAATTGGTTCATCAAATTCTAGAACATACAGAAAGAAAAAAGTCATAACAACTCAGGAAAGGAAATACACAAGAAAATAAAGAGGGATTCGTGGGGATCTTACTGCATAACTAGTCATGTCTAGCTTGACACCAAGCAAATCCCGAATTACATCATGTGTCATGCTTTCTGTTGCAGCCAGTCTACTGTTCAGCATACAAATCTGACAACATATACAGTCATAAATATGTGTAAGAAGAGTAACTATCTATATGAAAGCGGCAGGAAATGTCTTTGAAACATGGAAGTACAGAAGATGAAGGGATAATAATAGCACTGCTGAGACGATAGCCAAAGAGTAACTTTTTTGGTTGTTAGAAATGAGAAGTAGATATATCAACACAAAAGTGATGGAGATATATATTGATATTTTCAACTTCATTCATGTAGCTCCGTGATTTGGTCTTAAATCGTGTTACCTGTTTTGAGGTCGTGATAGATTGCCTCTATTAGGCCTTTGCTAATATACTTTACAAATTCTTGTTTATGTCAATAGCTTTTACTCCTATTAAGGAGGAAATATGTACAGTGACTGAATTTTCCCTTTTTTGTAGAGCTTAGCAATAAAATGGTCATTTTTTTCATTAATGATGGTGTCTGGTCTAGTCAGGATGCACCTTGATGAATCCACCAGGTACTTGCAACCTTCCATCAGCACAACTACTATCACCATTCACCAAGGCTTAGGGAAATGAGAAAATTTTGCATAGTGTCACCTCTGATGGGATTCGAACATAGCAAAGAAACACATTATGATTCACGCTTATAAATGATTTTGTGATAAAATCTCAGAATCAGGGGTGATAATTTGGATTACTAAATTTACGTCACCCCAAAAGTTGCTTAGTGTCATCATTAGGAACCACCCCTCAAGCAAATGAATTAGCTTTCCACAGCTACCATGTCTAAAATAAGACTCCTGTATGAAATTTTTTATTTATCTAAAAGTGCATACCTCCTGCTCTTTCTTTTTTTTGATAAGTAAGGTTTTCATTGTACATACCTCCTTCTGCTTTTGAGCCAGTAACACTTCTAGCTCTTCTATTTGAAATTTAGCTGCTGACAATTCCTGGTCTTTCTCACTATTCATCTGCTGAACCAAACTGGAAATGCATCTGAAAGGTGAGCTTGAACCTCTTGGCCTGGTTGAGCACTTCTCTGAAGTTGGTCCTCCATTTATTGTGTTTAATGAGTGGGTTTCAAGTCCATGCACCACTGCCTCCAACTCCTTGTACTGTATCATATACAGCGAATGAGATCTGGTAACTTTATATAAGCATCATTGATCATACCACCAGACAAAAACTACTGCATAGAGATTTGGCTAAAGCTCCAAGCGGACTGAGCACTCTCTAGTGTGGCACTTACATTAGAAGCTTACAAATAGTTTTCCTTTCCAAGTGCAGTTATAAAATTCCTTTTGCATAAAAATTTATGAGTTCAGACACTTTTAATTCTTAGAATATGAGCATTATCAAAGAACTTCCATAAGTCTAAGGACCCGTTTGGTAGGCGGTATCAGATAGAATAGTCCATGGATTAAAATTTAGTCCATCTAATACATTGTTTGGTTACTTTATTTAATTTAATTCATGAATTGCTTATCCACCATATGTGGTCGTATCTTATCCCTAGAAAATGGAGGGATAACTAATCCAATGTTTAACAAACCTTGGATAAGACCCCTAAATGACTAAACTATCCCCTTATTCCTTTTCCTAAATTTCGTTTGTAATTTAATTTCCTTTTTATTTATATTGGAATGGTTATAAATGTTCTTTTTTAATTCTCCAAATCCATTTAGTGTAATTTGATGATTTCACTAATATTCTTTTCTCCATTTTTTCTTGATTTTTTTTTATTCAATAGTTTGTCGATTAACCACTTGAACTATTTGTTTTTTTTATAAAAAAAAATAAGCTTTAGGTATTGAACAATTTTAGTAGTCTTAAATCTATGTTAAGTTTAAGACATACTTGACCAACAAAAAATTAGAAATACACCATGCCATCGATATCTCCTTAGTGGTACATCACACCTTAAAATTAATAAACATTTTTTGTATATATATATATATATATATATTTGACTTAACTAGTCAAATGGAACAGAAAATCCTACAAAAAAAAACAATATCTACATTGACCCAATTACATGAAATAAACAATCCCATAATAACACAAGGGTATAATAGGAATGAAGTTTTTTGTAGAGTTTTAAATCAAACACAAGATTAAGTGGAAAGTAATGAACCAAACACTTAACAAAAAATAATCTCTGCACTACTAATCCCTGCATTACTTATTCTTGTGTTACTAATCCCTGCATTATCAATATTTGTACCAAACGACCCCTAAGTGTATTAAGTTGAAACTCACTGTATAAGTTTCAGTTATGCATGCACTGCCTAGCACTAGGCTTAAAATGGGTACTCTGAAACCTCCTCCTGGAAAATGAATTAGAGGTATTGTTAAACTAGGTCTTAGGCCTAACTCACACCCCAAAAGCTAGCTCATGAGGGGAGGTTTGTCCAAGTCCATATAAGGAGACCAAATTCCCATCCCTCTACCGATGTGGGACTTCTTAACACTCCCCGCATGCCCAGACCTCAACTGGAGCGTGAACACTTCTAAATGGGGGCCCAACATCGGTGAACAATAAATCTATCAGCCAACAGGTATAAAGGTTTTACTACTTGATTTTCTTATTTACTTGCACTCAATGATAGGTTAAATGGACTTTCTGTGCTTTACAATACCTTTTGTTGATACTGTGATGCCTGGGCTTGAGCGTGCAACAAGATTTCTGAAATGTATTCCTTGCATTGTTTTATCTACAACATAGAAACCAAAGCTCAAACATGTAGAAATCCGGCTGGACAGAGAATCTTATAATGAAAGAAATCAACTTGTGACACAAGAACCTACCTCTTTAGTTAGCTCTGCTTTTTCTTCTTCAAGAACTCCTATTTGGTAATAAGCCTTTGTAGGTTCCACCAACCTTCCATACAGTTTTTTTGGATCAATGTCACATCATATATCATGTCATGGTTATGTATAAATGATTCTGTATAAAAAAATAAACCACATGAACTTTCTGACCTCAAAAATTGATCCTTTGTGGATAGTTCACCTGAGCTCATGTCCATACTTTGAGAGTTCTCAACCATTAATAATCTTTTTCTTAGTGCCTGAAGTTCAAGTTCTAATGAATCTCTAATCAGGCGATCTCTTTCTACCTCTTCTTCCATTTCATGTACCTTGAAAATGGAACAAAAGGAAAGGACTTGAATTTCTTAACATTAAACCAAGAGAATAAAGCTTGCATGTTAAATATTGTTTTGTTTTAGAAGGCCATTCCACAAGTAAAGGATAGCTAAAGTTGAATTTAAAAGTTATACTATGCCTGATTTTGCCAGGAACCAATGAATAATTTTTTATGAATAGGGACAAATTAATAATGAGCACTTTTAACTCAAAGACAGAAAATTAATGTGGAAAGGCTTACCTTACTCTCCAGTACATTTATGGTTCCCTCAAGTTCCTCAACGGAGTGTTCTAAAATCTTTACCTCCTCATCCTTCTCTTCAGCATACATTTTACTGGCTTCTGATGCCTGGTAACTCAAGTGATATGTCATCAGCACAGAGCATGTCCATCAAAGTTTGGCCAGTTAAATATTCTTCAGAAAAATACATACCTGGTGAGCTTGTACAGCAATAGCTTCATTCTCATCGGCTAGTGAATATGCCATATCAAGCCTGTCTTGCAAGAACCGAAGTTGTTCAAGAAGCTGGTTCTTTTCTCCAGTCACCCTCTTGAGATCATCTTCAGTATCTTTATCTTTATTCAACAATATCACTTGTTTCTCTGCTGAGGAGGTCAGCCGAAGAATTTCATTTTCTAGGCTTTTCACAATCTCCCTTTGTTCTTTCAACTCATCCTCTGTTTGGGACTTCTTCACACAAAGATCCTCTAGGAGAGCTCTCAACTCAGAGTTTTGCTTTGAGAAATTTTCTGACGCTCTTCTAGTCTCTTCAAGATCGGCTTTTGAGGAAAATAGAGCACTCTCCATCTCTTGTATCTGGTTTTCAAGAGTTTTGTGCTGAATGAACATTTCATCTAGTTGACGTTCTTTAGTAGATAACTCATTTTGAACTCGATTCAAAGCTGCAGTTAACTTTTCAACTTCATCCGTGAAATCCTTTCTGCTAGAAGCTGATTCTTGCAACAAGCTAATGTCAAATAGCAAACCTTTCAGCAAAACTTCTTTTCGTTCCAATTCTTTTCTGAGCTCCAAATTTTCATTTTTGCTGTCAATCTGGTCTAGACACAACTCTTTATCCTCCATTCTTCTGAAGCTTGTCATTCCGTCCAGTTTTTCTTTATCCATGATCATACCACTTTTCCAGCTTCTCCCGAATTCATGCATAGAATCAATAGCTTGACAATGGTATAGCACAGAAGAGGATACCCTGTTCTTCATATTGCCAGAAAATATACCTTCTAGTATTGATTTTGAGTTGCTGATGCGGCCCAGTGTTTCTTCTGCCATTCTAGAAGCATCAGCAAACAATGTTTTCAACAATCCCTCCACATCTCTTTGCATATCAACAAATGACCCTTCAAGCAAGGACATTCTATTTGAAATTTCTATCAAGCTGTGACAGGCCTCGTCCTGTAGTATTCCTTTTTCTTCATCACTCTGTCGAATGGAGGACTTAAGGTGTTTGACATCTTCAACTAAGCTTGCTTTCTGTGCCAGTAATTCCTCTTCTGCTTGTCTCAACATAGAAGTCAAGTGTTTTTCATTTTTATTCACTTTCACCAGAGCATTTAACGTGTAATCTACTTCTTTGATGGTTGAGAAGGCCTGCTCAAACTTCTTGAAGAAGATTTTCTCTTCAGTGATGTTGTCACCAACTTCTTCCTGCATGCCCAGAATGAACCCAAGGAAATGATGTGAATTTTCAGAACTCAAATTAAATGAATGGATAAGAGCAGGGCATTTCTTTTATCTAGTAATACAAAGATCTAAAAACCAGCAATTTGACCTCTTTTTTTACCTCGAATGATTAAGGATATGAAGTTTCAGATTCAATTTAAGATTATGGAAAAATATTATATGACATTAGTATTACCTCTCTCCTGTAGTTGCAGCTAACTTCAGCTCCATGCATCATCATTTTATGACCCCAAATTATTTCATTTTGTTGATTCCTGATTGGATGCTGGTTGTTCCGTTTTGCAAGTTCAGCTGAATTAGAGAGATACAGCACTGGGGTTGAGCAATCGCCCTCTCCTTTCTCATTGAAAACTGAATTGAACTGAGCATTTATTTTGGCAAAAGCACCATATGCCATATTAAAATCCCTCCTCAAATGCAATAGTGATGTGTCTTCTAGATTCAACTTCTTTCTTATGCTTTGTGAAGTACCACTGAGAGAAGATGTATTTGACCTTCTTCCTGAAGCAACACTTTCAGCTAAAAGATTAGAACATGAAGCTAAACAGTCAGTTGTCCATCTATCTGATTCACTTGGATCCTCAGTTGTATCAGGGAATAGATATGAATTCAAAATTCTGTTTATGTTTGTGGTGATTTGATTCAATTTCTCGTTAGTTTCAACAAGTTCATAGTTAATCTGATGCAGCAGTTTCTGCTGTTTGTCATGGTCATGAAGCTTACAGAAATCACATGATGGAAATCCAACTGCATGGTACTGATAATTGCCATTTTCTATCAGATTATAGAACTTATTCCGCAACTGATGGACAAGATCCAGAAATTCTTGATTGAAATCCTTGCACAAACAAATCATTTTATAGGCGTCTGATTGGAGGCTTGACAGATAGTTTTGTGCATCAAAGCAGAGAGCATTAACAGCATTCTCCACCTCCAGTAGCTCTTGCCTTGCCAACTCAATATTATATTCATGAGCTACCAATGCAAATAAATTTTCACTTGAACCGTCTCCTTTTTTGAGGTTATCAATACTATCAGATCCATCATTTGCAGAAGATGAGCCAACATGAACTTCAGCAATGTCGTTCCCCTTGTACAGTAGATTTTTTTCTAAAAATTCCAACCTACTGATTTGATCATCTAAAAAAGAAACTAGCTGGATTGCTTCCTTGCTGCTTGCCTCATTATCTAACTGCTGAGCTTGTGTAAAAGCCATTGTTGCACCTCTCAGAGAATTCAATTTCTCATCCATTTGCCATATGCCTCGTTGTGCTTCTTCCAAACTCCTTTTTAACAAAAGAATGGTTTCTTCCTTCTCAACACAAATTTTAGCGGCTTTCTCTACATGTTCGCTAATGCAAACATTGACGTCTGGAAATGAGCAAGCTATATTTTCTATCTGGGAGGAAGCATCTCGCATGGACTTAGAACCGTCTATGAGAAAGGTCGTTAGCTCCAAAGTTGCTCTTTCCCATTCCATGCACAGCACCTTTATTTCTTCCTCTTTTGCTGCCAGACTGTTCTTCAAACTCATGTTTTCATCAGCCATTAAGCATATTTTCTCCTGTAATTCTGACTTCATTGCAACAATCTCTTCCTGCATATGAAGAATCGTTTTAGTTGTTTCCATTTCAACCTCCTCACGCACTAACTCACTTTGGTGTTCCTGCGACATCTTTAATGCATGATCCTCCAGATATTGGCTATTAAGCAAGTGAGCCTCCTCAAGGTCCTTGGACATTTTCTCCAACTTACCTTGCAAAGTAACCATGCAGAGGCCTCCATTACCATCTTGAGTTTCAAAAAGAGAGCCTCTTGATTCATGGCTATCAGGTATAGGCATGTCTTGCATCCCAGACCTTTCAGAGGCACGCATCTGCTTAGACAGCCTTTGATTTTCTTCCCTCATGAATTCGAGCTCTTCTATTAGCTGAACTTGTTCCTGTTCCATTGCTTCCATCAAGGATCTCGCTTCAATCAACTGTTCCATAATATCTTTATGCTGCAAAATGGAGGGCCCATCAACATCCTCAACTTCTTTATTTTTGGATTCACCACCTGCTGGCAGATCATGTGGTGTCCTGTTTGCATTATCAGCTTCAGTTGACATGGTGTCCACCTGTTAAAGTACTAGTTAGTCAACAACAGAAGGGAACAGTAGATATGTCAAGGAGGAAATCTAATCCCTCATACAGAAAAAAAAATCCAGGATTATTCTTACAGAATCAAAGGCAGCTTGGTTATAGTTCACATGTTTGCTCAATTCCCCTTGCAATTCATCAACTTCCCTGCAAAGCAAAAGACAGATCAGGAGCGAAAACGGAAGCTTTTGAATAAGAGCAGTTATGCTTTTGAACTCTCACTTCATTGAGGTAATACTAAGAGAAGTTTGGCATGCTATTTGGGTGTCAAGGAAGAAAGCATCAATCTTTTCACACCAATTGTAGACCAGATATTAGATAGGTAAAATTGATACAGGTATATTGCTCTCAGATAAACAGACACACACGAGCGAGCGCGCGCGCACACACACACACATATATATATATACTAGTTTCTAGATACATGCGTTGCACATGTGACCCATGTAATTTTCATAAATCCGTTAGAACAATTAAAATTCTATGAAAACATGTGTGTAATGAGTAATAAAATGCAACACTCACAAATAATTCTTTAAAAGTGTGACAAGAAACAACAAATAAGGGATGACTTTTAATGTTCAAAATTAATTCCTTTTAATAAACCAACTCTAAATTTTAAACTTTGTTTAGTAGTTTGCAAACTTCCAATGGAGTCTCAAATGACTATTTTGAGCCCAAATAAAAATAAAGACTTACGACAATCAAAAATTCATAGAAAGTTGAATTAAAGAAGTCTAACTGAGAGAAAACATAAAAAAATAAACAGAGAAGAAAAATATAGCATACATATCCTTCATTCTTAAGTCTTTAATCGTAACAATATAAATAGATGGAAAAAGAAATACACAATCAGTACATAATTTTTCGAGTTCTTGTCGATACCTTCTCCCATAACTAATCAAAATTCAAGAGTTTTCTTCATTGAGTCAAACATATTTGAAGCAATTAAAGGAGAAAAATAAATAAATAAATAAATAAAGGAGAGAAAGTCCAAATGATATTCAAGTGCTGTAGCTATGTGAGGTTAAGAAAACGGATTTGACTTTTTTCCTTTACTACTTCATTGTGTGTGTTAAGTAAATTGAAGGAGAGAAACGAAAATAAATACAAAATAATAAGACAAAAAAGAAATGTAACTAATTTAGTTTTTAAAAGGGTAAAATACCTAACAACTTTCTATAGATATTTTTGTCTTTCAACTTTTAACTTAATACCTTCTCACTTTTAGCATTTAGTATAATATGATATGATTACTATTTAATATTTAATTAATCAGATATTTTATAATATTTTGATTTAGTGTTGGTGTAAAATATTAATCCAACTTTGCACTTAGGAGTTTCTCATTTTTAGTTGATAGTCCCTCCGTTCACTTTTACTTGGCACACTTAGACTTGGCACGCCCATTAAGGAAAGAATAATTGACATGATTGATGTACCACACTACCCTTATTGATTGATGTTTAGTATTAGGGTTTGGAAAATGATTTGGGAAATAAGTAATTAATGTTAAGGGTAAAACATGGGGAGAAAATTTGTCTTTTCTTGATATGAAGTAACAAGTGAAAGTGAAAATCTTTTTTTGGAATAGTGGACAAGTAAAAGTGAACAGAGGGAGTACGTGATACGTACATACGCATATAGATTTAGGGAAGCTTACCAATTAGTACAGTTCGGCCAAACTAATTTACCAATATGGCTGAAATATACAAAATTTATACATTGATTATGTAGATTATACTTAAATATACAAAGCCTATATATTTGTTGACTATTTCGTAAACTAGATCACCCAAAGGCATTGGACTGTAATTATCCCTATATATATCACACATAAGTTCCACTGATTTGGGAAGCGATATAAGCAGTCTTCATGCTCGGAAAAAAATTAATTTTGTTGAATAGAATTAACCACCTCATCTAAAAGTTAAGATGTTAGAGACGAACACTTATTTATTTATCTACAACACACCCCTCACATGCCAGCCCAGATTTTTTTTCATGGGTCGAGCACGTGAAAATAATTTTGTTTTTTGGTGGTGGTGAGACTTGAAGATAAAACCTTTGTTTGATCTAATTCCATGCTAAATACTGGTGAACACCTCAGGTTAAAAGCTTAAACTGTAGAGAGAGGAAACACTTGCATGTATTTATATCGAGGGTCTTTCAAAAACAACCTCTCTACCTCCATAAGGTAATGGTAAGGTATGCGTACATTCTATCCCCCCCTAGACCTCACTTGTGGGATTTCACTAGGTATGTTGTTGTACCAACAAAATTCACAAAATATAGGAAATTACAAAGACCACACTGTTTAAATACAAAAGCAATATTAATTGTGTATTGCAAGTTTGCATACATGTAAGGGGTAATTGCAGGCTAAGCTGAAGATTTAGTTGTGTACACCCTTATATGCTTATTGGATTTTCACTTGCAGAGACTTTACCTGATTATTTTTGAATTCATTTCTCCACATTCTTTCAACTCTCTTGCAGCTACTCTTTCCTGCATTTGGGATGCCGTTTGCACATGTCAGATGATACACAACAGTCACCTTATCAGTAACCTGATGTTCTTCTCTTAAGCAGGCACAGGCTTCCTAGGAAAGCATGACTAGTTCCAAAAACTTGACCTAGAGTAAATTTCATGAAAAACAACGGATGTATTGAACACAAAAAATAGAGCCATGAGAGTAACTTTGAACCTGTTCACGCAATTCTGACATTTCAGCAAGCAATTTTTCTGTCTCCTCGTTCTCATAGAAGTTCTCAAACCTGAATAGACAGATGCAAGATTAAATTACTATAGAACAGGGAGCACCAATCTTTGGCAAGACTGATCATCGTAGTTAATACCATCTGAGTTGCTTAAGGAGGCTAATATTCTCATATGCAAGTCTAGTCAATTCTGGATTTCGTTCAGTTCTGTCCTGAAGTATCTGAATCTCGTCTTTTAAAGCATTATTTTCTTCCAGGACAAAGCTGTCTGCAGAAATCATTCCATTTCCAAGTGATCCCAATCGGTCAAGTTTTTCGTCTCTGAGCTTCATTATCTCTTTACTAAGTTGAACCTCTTCTTCTT
>JAJOOO010011544.1:0-12407 GCA_029582685.1 Solanum piurae | reverse complement strand
CAAAATCCACCAGGAATATCAAAGATCCCACTTGGACCAAGACATCCTCCATAACACCCTCTGGTCTAGCAAGGGATCTATCTGCCAACTACAAGATAATGGTGGTGGGTTTAGGACTACCCAACTCCAAAATCCACCAGGAATATCAAAGATCCCACTTGGACCAAGACATCCTCCATAACACCCTCTGGTCTAGCAAGGGATCTATCTGCCAACTACAAGATAATGGTGGTGGGTTTAGGACTACCCAACTCCAAAATCCACCAGGAATATCAAAGATCCCACTTGGACCAAGACATCCTCCATAACACCCTCTGGTCTAGCAAGGGATCTATCTGCCAACTACAAGATAATGGTGGTGGGTTTAGGACTACCCAACTCCAAAATCCACCAGGAATATCAAAGATCCCACTTGGACCAAGACATCCTCCATAACACCCTCTGGTCTAGCAAGGGATCTATCTGCCAACTACAAGATAATGGTGGTGGGTTTAGGACTACCCAACTCCAATATTTTATACAGTGATGTCGGCATCAATTTTATACTCGCTCCAAGATCACACAATCCTCGCGCATGGATGCTCTTCCCTATAGTGATCTGAACCGTAAAGCTACCCGGATCTTTCAGTTTGGTGGGCAACTTATTTTTTATGCGGGAGATGCACTCTTCAGTAAGTGCTACAGTTTCGTATTCAGTCAGCCTCCTCTTATTTTCCACGATCTCCTTCACATACTTTGCATACCTAGGTATACCCTGCAAAACATCCACCAACGGCAAATTAATGTGAATTTGCTTTAAAAGAGATAGAAACTTACCAAAACATTCGTCCTCCTTCTATTTTATAAACTTTTGAGGAAATGGTGGAGGTGGTTTCACTATTGGTTGCACTCTTTCTTATTGTGCAACATTGCTTGAAGAGTCAAAAATTCTTTTCTTAGGAGCCAGCCCCTCCAACTGTAACCCACTGCGTTTACCTACCACATTCACTTGCTTGGGATTAGGATCAGTGTTTCCCGACAAACCTCCTTGAGGTCATGAGTTCTGGGCACTAACAAATTGCCCAAATTGTTTCTCCAGGTTCTGGGTGGATAACTGGTTATTTCTCACATTAGCAGTTAAATGAGCTTGATCAGCCATAATCTTCTTTAGCATATTCTCCATGCTCATGTTACTTTGTTGATTGTTGGGCTGCTCCCATTGGGCCTGTTGTTGGTACCCATGTGCATTCCCCTGGGGTCTATATTGATTCTGGCCTTGGGCCTGATTTTGATTTCTTCCCCAGGAAAAATTCAAATGATTCCACAAATTTGGATTATAGGAGTCCCCATAATTCTGATGACTTCCTCCACGTTGTGCACTACCTACAAAATTCAAAGAATCTGGGTTTGCTCCACATACCTCAACATTGTGGTCTTCCCTTCCGCAAATTTCACACCATGTGGGTGGTTGTTGGACTGCATTTACCTTAGCTGGCTATTGTCCCAGCGATAGGTTGCTGAAGTGAGTGTTCATCATGTTCTGCATTGCAACAATTTGTGCAGTTAATGCTGTCATTGCATCTACCTCCAACATTCCAGTAGTTTTTTGTACCACGGGTTTAGCTCCTCCTCTATTCCACTCGGGATTCCCTTGTGAAATCCTGTTCAAGCAGGGCGAACAACTCAGCATAAGTCTTCTCCAAAGCCTATCCACCTACAACTGAATCAAGTAATATCTTTGTGTTAGATTCCAATCCTTCTATGAAGGTATGGACCAACATCTCATTAGCCTGATGATGGTGCAGATAGCTCAACAACATCGATTTAAACCTGTCCTAAGCTTGGTACAAGTTCTCTTCTCCTTTTTGTTGGAAGCTCAGTATGTCGCTCCTTAGCTTAGCTATTTTGCCAGATGAGAAAAATCTGATGAGGAACTTCTCTGCAAGATCATCCCATAAGGTTATGGAGTTTGCGGGCTCAGAATTTAACCATTTCTTTGCTTCCGCTAGCATAGAAAAAGGGAATAAGGTGAGCCTCACGTAATCTACATTCCCTCCAACTGGAGTGTAAGTATCACTAATTTTTAGGAAATTCTGGATATGAACTTGTGGATCCTTGTGCGATAAACCAGTGAATTGTCAATTAGTGTGTAACAATTGCACCATACTCTACTTCAGTTCAAATCTTCCAATAGCTTTAGGTTTTTGAATGCATGAAGTCACACTGGTGGTACGTGGGATTGCCACATCTCTCACTTTCATCTCAGCCATCACTACAGGTTCTTCTCGTTCAACTCTTACTACAGGGGTTACTGGTTCACTAGCAACAAGAGGAACAGGGTAAATGAGTCATCTTTGCCTTCTCCGGTAATGAACGATCTCTCTGGTTCACCTAAAGGCTCTACCAAGTCCTGATCATCTTCCAGTTTTAGAATTCAACACAACCTACAAAATGAATAGCTAAGATCAAGCTGTCAACACTTGCTTTTCAACTTCAAAAATTAGACAAATCAAATACTTCCTTATTCTAAAGTCCTCGGCAGTGGCACCAAAAACTTGTTGCACCCAAGCGCACACGCAAGTGTACATGGTCTTTCAAGTAGTAGAGTAGCTCTTATTAAGAGCGGGGTATTGCACCCACATAGACTTACGATTAGAATGATTTGATTTTTCCAATACTTCTAATTAAACACAAGTGTAATTAAGGTTAAAAGAGTGATTGATTTTATAATCTAGAATTTAAGTAAAAGCTAAATGAAAATGATTCAATTTCTAAAGAGTTTGAACAATAATTGGTTAAAGTCCAAGGCTGCAACTCACATCAGGAATCATGCATATTATCTTATTGAATGGATATTCATCAATTATCGAATCAATGATCAGATTAAAAATAAAATTATGGTCTCCCGACCTCTAATCGCCTATGATAAATGGCAACCTAACTACATAGTGGAGCAGGCATAGGCTGGACCAATTACCGTGTATGACAATATCTTCATGTATAATGACAAAACAAGGTTTCTAGGTATATCCATATCCTAGATACAAATCAACTCTAATTCTTAAGATAAACTCATGCTCCTCATGCCCCATGTTCTATCCCCTTATTCCTCTCTCGAGTTCAATTCAGACAATATGTTTATTTCAATGGTGATCAAGCATGGAATACAAAAAACAAGAACATAAGAGAGATTCATATATAAGTTAATGTCAATTGATGGAACTTCAATTATTTACAATCATCTTGTAGCCACAACCCTAGAACTAGGGAAATTAGCTACTCATAATAAGAATTTTGATTAAGTAAAGTTTAAATATCATAAATAGATCAAAAGTAGAAGAATTTAGGAATGAACCCTAAAAGTAGATGAAATAGCTCTCCAAATCATCGTTCTTCAAAACCCAGAAAAGGAATAATTAGTAAAATAAAATATTAGTCTATTTATAGTTAAGTCAAAATGACCAAAACTGGTACTTTGGGGCGCGACGCGGAGGAGTTTGTTCAACTCCTATTCGAGGAGTTCTTTTTCTTCTCCGTGACATGGGGTTGTCACGGACCGTTCTGTCCCAATTTCTAATTCGTGAACAAAATCAAAATTCCCTCTCCGTGATGCGGAGGGGACACATTGTACTCTGTTTCACTTTCATTTCACGAGCCAAATATAAAATCCCTCTCCGCATGCGGAGAGGATACAGATCCTTCTTTATCTTCCTTTCTTCATTCTTCTTTCTTGTTTCTTTTCACTTGGATCCTTTCACAATTCCCAATGCCTGTTTTAGTGCTCGCTTCTTCATTCAAGCTCACCTACACAACTAATCATGTTGGTTAGTATTTATGAAATCAAAAGACTCAACACAACTATAATTTAACATAAAACGATCCCAAACTTGGCTTAAATGTGGGTGTTATTTGGTTCCTAGGCATATAAATATGCCTAAGATTACTCAACCCTACCTTTCATGCAGTCCAAGTGGTTCAGGTGCGAATGCTCCTAAGCAAAATCGATTCTATGCACTCTAGACTAGAGGTGATCAAGAGAGTTTGCCTGATGTGGTTACCGATATATTAAAGGTTTTTCAATTAGATGTATATTCTTTACTTTATCCCGGTGCTACCTTGTACTTTGTGACTTCTTATGTGTTTATGAGATTTGATGTGCTTCCTGAGGTGTTTCTAGAACCCTTTTTTGTCTCTACCCCTATTGGTGATTCTGTGTTTGCTGAAAGGATATATAGAAAGTATCCCGTCTCCTTATCCCATAGAGTTACTCTTTTTTACTTGGTAGAATCTGTTATCCTTGGTATGGATTGGTTGCATTCATGCTATGCTTCTATCGATTGTAGAACTCAGGTATTCAAATTTCAATTCCCAAATGAGTCTATCCTAGAGTGGAAGGGGGTAATTCTACGCCTAAGAGTCTGGTTATTTCTTGTCTTAAAGCTAGAAAGATGATTTATAAGGGATGTTTTACCCATTTAGTGAGGGTGAGGGATGTAGATTCTAAAATCCCTTCTCTTGAGTCGGTCCCAATTGTAAAGGAGTTTCTGAAAGTATTCCCTGATGATCTACACGGTATTCCTCCTGAAAGGGAATAAGATTTTGGTATTGACCTTCTCCCGAATACGCAACATATTTCTATTCCTCCTTAAAGAATATCTCCGGTAGAACTTAAGGAGTTGAAGGAACAGTTGAAAGATCTATTAGACAAAGGTTTCATCCGACCAAGCATCTCACCATGGGGTGCTCTGGTGTTGTTCGTTAAGAAAAATGATGGTTCCCTCTAAATGTGCATCGACTATCGATAGTTGAACAAAGTGACTATTAAGAACAAGTATCCTCTGTCAAGGATTGATGATTTGTTTGACCAACTTCAAGAGGAAAGTTATTTCTGTAAGATTTATCTCCGATCAGGTTATCACCAGTTGAGGGTGAAAGATGATGACATTCCAAAGACGACTTTTTGAAATCGGTATCGTTATTATGAGTTTTTGGTGATGTCGTTTGGGTTGACTAATGCTCCAGTGTCGTTTATGGATTTGATGAATAGAGTGTTTAAACAATACCTCGATATGTTTAAGGTTCATGAGAAGAATTATCCTACCCACGATCTTGAATTAGCGGCGATGGTTTTTTCCTTAAAGATATGGAGGCATTATTTGTATGGTGTGCATGTAGATGTGTTCACCGACCATAAAAGCTTGCAATATGTGTTTAATAAAAAAGATTTGAATCTTCGCCAAAGTAGGTGGCTTGAGTTATTGAAGGATTATGATATGAGTGTTCTTTATCACTCCGGAATGGCGAATATAGTAGAGGATGCTCTTGGTAGGTTGTGTATGAGTAGTGTTGCTTATGTGGTTGATGATTGAAAATAGTTGGCACGAAATGTGCATAGATTGGCCCGATTGGTGTTCGATTGGTAGACTCCGCCAAGGGTGGTGTCATGGTTCATAATGGTTCTGAATAATCTTTTGTGAGTGATGTGAAAGCTAAGCAATGCCTTGATCCGACTTTGGTGGAATTGAAGGAAGCGATACTTAAGAAGTCCACGGAGTCTTTCTCCGAAGGGGGGGATGGAGTACTTAGATACCAAGGTCGATTATGTGTTCCAAATATTGATGACCTAAGGAAACAAATCTTGACATAAGCCCATAGTTCTCGATATTCCATTCACCCGTGACCCACCAAGATGTATCGTGATTTGTGGGAGATCTATTGTTATAATGGGATGAAGAAGGATATTGCGGGATTTGTGGCTAAGTGTCCAAATTGCCAACAAGTGAAGGTTGAGCATCAGAAACCGGGAGGTTTATCCCAAGACATTACCATTCCTACTTGGAAATGGTAAGACTTGAATATGGACTTTATAGTAGGGTTGCCATGAACTCGGTGACAATATGATTCGATTTAGGTTATAGTAGACCGAATGACAAAATCGTCCCATTTCATTTTGTCAAAGTTTCTTATACGAAGGAAGACTATGCTAAGTTATATTTGAGAGAAATGGTAAGATTGCATGGTGTTCCATTGTCCATTATCTCCGATAGAGGTACTCAGTTTCGGAAGTCATTCCAAAATGTTCTTGGCACAAATGTGAAGCTTAGCACGACTTTTCACCCACAAAGCGATGGGTAAGCAGAGCGAATGATCCAAACTTTAGAGGATATGTTGAGAGCATGTGTCATCGATTTCAAGGGAAATTGGGATGATCACTTGCTGTTGATAGAGTTCGCTTATAATAATAGCTATACTTTCTAGTATTAGTATGCCCCTCTTTGAAGCTCTTTATGGTAGGAGGTGTAGATCTCCCATAGGGTGGTTTGAGGTAGGTGAGGTTGCCTTGATTGGACCTGAATTAGTTCAAGAGGCTATGGAGAAAGTCCATCTCATTAGAGAGACGTTGAGAATGGCCCAAAGCTGACAAAATTCCTATGCTGATGTTAGAAAGAGAGACCTGAGTTTGAGGCTAGTGATTGGGTCAATTTGAAAATCTCTCCCATGAGGGGTGTGATGAGATTTGGATAGAAAGGGCAACTTAGTCCTCGATACGTAGACCCATATCAAATCTTGAGATGTGTTGGTAAGGTTTCTTATGAACTTGATTTGCCAAACGATTTAGCAATGGTGTATCTGGTGTTCCATGTCTCTATGATTAAGAAGTGTGTTGGAGATCCGACATCCATAGTTCCCCTAGAAGGCTTGGGGTTGATGAAAATCCCTCTTATGAAGAAGTTCCGGTTGAGATTCTAGATCGGCAAGTTAAAAGATTCAGAAATAAGGAAGTTGCTTTCGTGAAGGTATTGTGGAAAAACCACTTAGTTGAGGGTGCTACTTGGAGGCTGAGGGTGATATGAATCCTGATATCCTTATCTCTTTCCTTATACTCTAACTTGAGGTTATGAGGTTCCTCTTGGTTTGTTTTATGATTTGAAGTCATGTGTGTTTTAGATGTTCCCATGATTTCCTTATGTTATGCATGTTCATGAAAACTTGTGTTTTAAAAGAAAAGGAGTTATATGATTGATTTTCCTCCTGTTGTAGTGCATTGGGTATGAGTTGTCGATAGATTTCATGAGATGAATTGATGAACATGTTTAGATATGCTTTTTGAGATCTATTATAACTATAGGATACTCCCCTTTCGCGAATTACTTCGTTTATCCAAGTGATCGACAAATGATGAAAATCTCTCTTTTTACTATCCCTATCCCATTCACTAGTACTGATCGTTGAACGTTTTGGATTTTGGAGTTTTTGCCCCAACCTAGGTTAGGGGGTCGTTAGACCATAGCTTAAATCGCATATGAGCTCCATGAGATTGTGTTGAGCATGTTTTTAAGTTTGGAGAAGGTAGTTCCTCCTTGAACATAAGAAATCTGAAAATTTCATGCATATTAGGTTGATAGATGTAGTTCCTACTTTCTTGTGATGCTTTGAGCATGCTTAGCTTGGAGATGAAGTTCCTCCTTGGTTGTGTGCATTTATAGGAGTTTCATGCATAATGGGATGCTAATCTTGAGTCTTTTTGTCTAGAAACGTGCCTAGAATCTCATTCGAGGACGAATGATCCCAAGGGGGAGATAATGTAACACCTTGGATTTGAAATGAGGCAAATAACAGTTTTTGGAAAACTGCAGGTGCATGGTGGCCAACTACGGACCGCGGATTATAGGTGGGTTCGTGGTTGGGCACCTTTGGAAATCCTCCAGGACAAGTCCACGACTGGACCCACTGACGGTAGGTGGATCCATGGTCCGTGGTTCAGGGGTCCGGGGGTCACGCCTGGAGGTTACTTTTAGGGGCATAAAATTCTTTTCTGGTTTTAATTAAATCAATGTAGTGTCGTTTTTCCCAAGTCTAGAACACCTATATAAGTATTTTTTAACCCCCCAAAATCCCCCATTCAAGTCATTCTCTCAAATCCCAAAAGAATTCCCAAAACTCCTCTAAAATATTCTCTCGCTAGAAGTTGGAAGAAAAACGAAGAAATTAAAGCTAGGTCAAGTTCAAGTCTCCAATCTTCAAGCTTATGAGGGATTTGAAATCAAGGTATGATGACTTTTCATCCATGGAATCCTTTGTTCCATGGAGTTCCCTAGATTTCCCCAATTGTGAAGATAAAATCCCCGATTCTAGTTAGGGTTTCTTCCCATATTGTGGGTAGCGATGAATGTTGATTCAATTGAGTTGATAATGATTTTTTATGATTGAATTGATAATAAATCGTTTGTTTTTAGGATAAAATTGCATGTACCCATGCCTATTCCATGATTCTAACCTAGAATTGATATAGTTGGGTTGATGTCATGAAGGGAAACTTTGTGGGTTTGGGTTGATCCATATAGGATTGATGAATTATGATGATAATTGCTTTGATACTAAGGCCTATGATATGAATTGTAGGTAATTTATATTGGTGTGGTGGAAGAGATACTTCCCACATGAATTGATTAAGTGTGAATGTATGAATGTGAAAGGCTTTCTCACATGAATGATTCTAGGTTGAAAGGATTGCTCACCTAAAATGAATCTAGACTAAAAGACTATGTAATTGATGAGGATATAGGCGACTACCTATGACCTCCATATGAAAGGATATGAGGTGATTTCCCATCCTTCTTAGAATTGAACAAGAGGTGAGTCCCCACATTCTTATTATGATGAATCGACATGGAGGTGAGTACCCATGATCCTTATGAAATGATGTGTAGGCGAGTACCCGCATCATATGATGTGATTGTGGAGGCTAGTATCCATAATCTTAAAGTAAGTAAGGCAAGAGGCGAATACCCATTAGCCTTTGAAAGCCAGGCAAGGAAGTGAATCCCCATGTCTTTAAAAGTAAGTATGCATAATGAGAACTATGATATGAAGAATGAATAGCTTGGACTGTTTCTTGAGATGCCTTCCATGAGGTAAGCTTGACTAGAGGGGGATGACCCAAGTCTTGACTAAGGATGAGTAAGGTTGCTTGAAGAGTATTCCTTTCTTATTATGATGATGATTTTTGTGCATTGATTATGCTAATGGTTTAAATTTACTAATAATTATGTTTATGTTGTTTATGCTAGCCATCATATTTAGTACATATTTGTACTAACGCATACTCTTGCCTACATTCTTATCAAATGTAGGGTCCGGCAACACTGACACTCATTCCCGTGGCTAGGAGCATAGTAGATCAAGGATTGAAGATTTTGTAAGTCCTCATAGCATTCGAGGATTTGACCACTATGTCCCTTTATGTCTTTCATTTCTTGTTTGGACTATTGTATGGGTTGTGTCCCAAGATTTATTCATGTGGTTTAGATGGTTTGTGACAATTGTATTAGACTTTCGCTTTGTTTTATGACGAATTCGATTGTATTGAAACGTTTTAAATTTCCGCACCATTTTCTATAACTCTATGTTATGATATGCTAAGTGGCTTGTATGAGGCCTCTCGGGATCTTATACGCCTTGTTACATCTAGGGAGTACCCCTGGGTCATGAAATTGAACTGCGACCCATACTATCAAACCGTCAAAAACTTTAGAAAGTCTGAAATTTGGGATCTAATTCCTACGAATCCATTATACGGATTGTAAGAACTACTATGGGATGTCATTTGGACCCGTAGAATGGAATTTTGAGCCCAAAAATTCAATATAAGTTCCATGAATGGGATCTACGGTCCATAGAAGAAACCATGAACTGCAGATGGACTAGTAGAAGGTTTTTTATAAGTTTTTAAGAGGGGTAGTTTGGTCTTTTCCACGCTTCTAAGTATAAACCATGACCCTTTTCACATAACTAAGAGTTTAATCAGTGTTAAAACATTATTTCATGTTATTTAATACTTCAAAGGTTTAGAGTAAGGATTCAAGAGGAGAAATGCTAGGGTTTTCTATCATTCTTTGAATTTTGTCGATTTTGTCAAGAACTTTGTTATTTCCAGGTATGTAAGGCTATCATAGTGATGGACTGAGTTGTCTTCGTGCCCTACATCTAGTTTCTATCAGTAAAAGAGTAATCTAGGATTTCATTCTTAGGTTTGAGTATTCTTGAGATGAGTTGATTGTTCATGTCTATTTTTTAGCATAAACCCTATTATTTGGGTATTCATTGAGTTATTTTTGAGAATCTTTTTAACGAACAAATATCTTAAATTGATTTTCTGAGAAAGTAAAGAAGGGTTTGAGGAAAGTTTAAAGAGACATTTTGAGTAAAGTTTAAGGGAGTTATTGATTCCCAAATTTATCATTTTTACATTAAGAAAAGAGAAACTTTGCAGTTCATGGTTTATACTTAGAAGCGTATATTTTAAGAGGATATT
The DNA here is from genome assembly GCA_029582685.1 of Solanum piurae. Lineage (NCBI taxonomy): Eukaryota > Viridiplantae > Streptophyta > Magnoliopsida > Solanales > Solanaceae > Solanum > Solanum piurae. The sequence goes on along the minus strand of JAJOOO010011544.1, from coordinate 2,113 downwards.
TTGAGCAATTATCTCAAATTGAGAAAGAGTATAGTTTACACATTTGAGCATGAGTATATATTTATTGGGAATAGTATTGAGTACCGATATGGGGATGAGTTCAGACAACTCGCATTCCTCATAAAAACTGTAGCCAAAAAGGGTAAGGGATCATACTTTTTATATGACTCATTATACCCCCAACAAGGTATAAGACAGTTCTAGCAGCATGGACGAGACATTATATCATCACATAGCTCATAGTGATGGTTGTAATTTAGAGAATCTCCCAAATAAGAGTAAAGAGTAATTTATTATATTTCTATATACATCCTTGAGTTAGCATATTCAATTTATGAAACTTTAAATATTCTTATTATTGCTTTGTATTGAGTTGAGTTGAGGTGAGTATTCATTTAGCCTTATCAGTTTAGTTATTTATCCATTCAGCTTTATTACATACTCGTACATTCAATGTAATGATGTCATTTGACCTGCATCTTTTTATGATGCAGATACAGGTGTTCAGGATCATCAATAGGCGCTCCATTGAGATCATTTGGCACTCCATTTATTTTTTGGTGAGCCTCATTGCATTTTAAAGGACTCCTTTTTTTCCTTTCAGTTTAGTCATTTTAGGGTGTCGCGGGTCTTGTTCTGGCATCCATATTGAACTATAAATGTTTCATAGAGTTGAGAGTCTCTCAGTATTTACCTTTTATTTAGAGATGTTTTGCAAACTATTACTTTATAATATTGAGTACTTTAAGACATTTTGGTTGAGTTTATTTGAGATAAATGAGTTAAACTCTATAGTTAAAGCTCCTGCAAGGATTTGCCTAGGGATCAGAAATGGTTCTCGAGTGTCGGCCACGTTCAGGGTGTAGACTCGGGGTGTGAAAAACTTGGTATCAGAGCACAAAGTTTAAGAGTCCCAGGGTGTCTATGAATTCTTGTCTAGTAAAGTATTTTTTTATCAGTATGAAACATGTCACATCTATAATAAGGAAGCTACGGCATTTGGGAACTTTACCCTTTTTCTTACTTATGTTCATACAATAGAGTTCAACTCTATAACAGTTTCTTCTAACTCGTGCTTACGCGTGTCTTTTTAGATCATGCCTCTACGAAGATCTGTTCGGTGTCCCGCTAGGAGGAATGTTAATCCTCAAGGTCAAGAAGCTCCCAATGCATATGAAATGCAACCCCCTTATGGAGATGTCACTAATTATGAGTTCATAAATGCCATTCAGATGCTGACTAAAGTTGTGGCAAATCGAGTTGCTCAATAAGTAGTTGGTCGTCAGGATATGGCTGATACATCTAGAATCTGTGAGTTTTCTAGGATGAATCCCCCAGAGTTCAGAGTGTTAAAGATCATTGAGAATCTGGAAAACTTTGTGGGATCTTCAAAAATTGTTTGAGTTCATGCGTGTTGCTGATGCAGAGCATATGTAGTTAGCCTCATATCAGCTGAAAGGTATTTCTAGGATATGGTATGATCAGTAGAAGAAGAACGGGGCAGACAAGGCACCACTTTTGAGTTGTGTTGTGTTTGAGAATGCTTTCTTGGGGTGATTCTTTACCCAAGAGCTAAGGGAAGCTAAGATGAGAGGGTTCCTGAATCTGAAATAGAAAGCTATGTGTGTGCAGGAGTACAACCTTAAGTTTACTCAGCTATCCCTCTATGCTCCAAAGATGGTGACAGATATGAGGAGCAGGATGAGTTTGTTTGTTTCCAACCTATCCCACTTATCGAGTGAGTAAGGTAAGACAACTATGTTGATAAGAGACATAGACATAGCTAGTCTCATGATTCATGTACATCAGGTTGAGGAAGAGTTTTCCAATAAGAGGGAAAAGATAGTAAGTCATGAAACTGGCTAGCGGAAGACCAGAAATAGGAATCGGTCATCATTTCAGCAGAGATTGTAACACCCCAAAAATATCTAAGTTAAGATTTAAACTATTCGTCATTTACTTGTAGGGTCATATCGGGTGATCCTTAAATTGCCCATATGTGTAAAGTTAAATTCTCTAGTGTGGGAATGATTTTTTATATCAATTAAGGTCACCAGAAACTCCTAGCACAAAGTAGAGTTGAAAATTTCCTTACCGATTAAGTTTTGATGTA
>JAJOOO010011543.1:0-13471 GCA_029582685.1 Solanum piurae | reverse complement strand
TTTATAAGTTAAGTTATTTTGTAATATTGCATTGCATTGAGTTATTCTGTTGAGGTTTCCGCTGAGTTAAGAAAGCCAGGCCAAGGGTTCGCTTGGGGCCAGAAATGGTCTCCGGGTGCCGGTCCCGCCCAGGGTGTAGGCTCAGGGCGTGATAGTTAGGAGTGTTTTAGCTCTTGCTGCAGCAGGTAACTGGCATGTCCACCAGATGGATGTGTATAATGCTTTTCTGCAGGGAGATTTGTTTGATGAAGTATATATGACACTACCACAAGGTTTCCAGCTGCCACATAGATTTACTGGGCAGGGGGAGAAGCCTGTGTGTAAGCTCATTAAATCCCTTTATGGCATCAAGCAAGCTTCCAGGCAGTGGAATGTTAAGCTCACTGAAGCTTTCATAAAGTCAGGATTTGTACAGAGTCATCTTGATTATTCACTGTTCACAAAAAGAGTTGGGACTGCTTTAGTGATAATCTTAGTGTATGTTGATGATATGATGATCACAGGTAATGACCTCAATCTGATACAGGAGACTAAACAGACCTTGCAAGATACATTTAAAATGAAGGACCTTGGAGATCTTAAGTATTTCCTAGGGATAGAGTTTGCCAGATCACACAAGGGGATAGTTATGCATTAGAGGAAGTATACTCTTGAGATTATTTCTGAGGCTGGCTTAAGTGCAGCAAAACCTCCTACTACACCACTTGATCCCTTCATGCAACTAACTACTAAGGAATATGATGAGGTGAATGATAAAGGTCATACTGACAAATTACTAGAAGATCCTAGTGTATACAGAAGGTTAATTGGCAAACTCATGTATTTAACTGTTACCAGGCCAAATATCTCCTTTGCAACTCAGACATTAAGCCAGTTCCTTTAACAGCCAAAACAATCACATCTTAATGCAACACTGAAAGTAGTAAGGTACATAAAAGGACAAGCAGGGTTAGGAATACTATTATCCAGCAAAGGTGGCAATCAACTAAATGTTTATTGTGATTCAGATTGGGCTACATGCCCACATACTAGAAGATTAGTGACTGGATTCCTAGTGAAACTTGGAGACTCACTCATTTCATGGAAGTCTAAGAATTAGGTAACTGTCTCCAGAAGGTCAGCAGAAGTTGAGTACAGAAGCATGGCAACCTCAGTAGCTGAGGTGGTACGGATAATTGGGTTGTTCAAAGAGTTAGGAGCAGAAGTTGAAACTCCAGTGGTTCTTTACACTGACATCAAATCAGCAATTCAGATAGCTGCAAATCCAGTATATCATGAGAGAACAAAACATATAGAGCTGGATTGTCAATTCATAAGAGAGAAGATACATCGAGGAGTGGTTGAAACAAGACATTTGAATACAAAAGAGCAAATAGCTGATCTTCTTACTAAAGGCCTAGGCAGGTCACAACATGAATATTTACTTTCCAAGTTTGGTGTATTGAACCTGTTCATACCCTCAAACTTGAGGGGGAGCATTAGAGAAAGGGTTACTTAGCAAATATTAGGATTAAGTTGTAATTAATGAAAGTTAGAAGTATTAGTTGGTAAGTTGTAGAAACTGTTAGAAAGTTAGTTACAGAATAGTGTATATAAACACATGTATGGTGATAGCTACAAGCAGTTCAAGTTGAATGAAAAATAGTGCTTAATAAACTTCATCTTATTCTCTCTTAGCTTGAATAGAAATACCCTTCAATGGTGAAATCTAACAATATGAGAATAATTTCTCATCATTAAAGATGGGATACCACACTTATAAATTTAATTAATGATTCATATATTGCTCTTTATGACATGACCCTAAATATGGTTGGAGGTCGAAGATTATAGCAGAAGGTTAGTAGGTAGCCAAAGTGTTGTTGTAATTTATGTGGGAGAGGCAGGCGCTAGCCTTATCTCCTCTCCTCCTTATTAGTAGTAGTATTTGTAGTCTCATAATTTCGTATTTTTCAATAGGTCTTATTATCTATTACTTCATTTGTCTTATATCATGCTATTTTTCTTTCATATGATTTTTCTACCTTGCTTGGATAATTTTTCTTTTGAGCTGAGGGTCTATCGGAAAACAACCTCCTACCCCACAGAGGTAAGGGTAAGGTCTCCATACATCTCACCTTCCCCAAACCCCACATGTTGAACTACACTTAATATGTTGTTCTATATTGTTCTTTATGAGTAGTAGAGGTATATACCTATCTTTACTTAAGTTTTAGTTTAATGTTATCACATACTTATAAACATTTTTCCATAGTTGACGAACTAAATTAACTAACTACAATTCAATTTCACGTGGAGTTAAAACAATGAATTAAGAAATAAAAAGACTGCAACTTAACTAAGAATTCATGTATAATATATCTTCTATGGACTTTGAATGATTATCAAATCATTGATTTACAAGGTTAATTATAGGGAAAATTTCACATATGACAAACAAATTTAAGCAAATAATGCTCCATAGCTATAGTTTATCTAATTATGTTCCATGGACATAGTTTAGTTTGCTATGAAGTCTTATATTTGTATATGACATTTTTTTAATTTAAATTTATACAATTTTTTTAATAAATGGATACATGGGCGCTAAATTCGGTAACAAAAAATTTACAAAATCCCATAATTCAAGCTAATCATTTTTAATAAAATATTTTTCCCAAAATGAGTTCTAGTACGATACAAACACCATACCAACTAGTTTCTTGATACGACTAAAGCTTCATCAAACAAAAAAATTGTTGTTGATTAATATTTCTGATTATTCAACGCTAGGTAAGCATTTCTTTCAAGAAAATTTCATGTTTTGAATGGTAAAAAAAAGAATACAATTGATTTATAGCGTAAATAATTGAAATTCTCAGAAACAAATTTATTGTTTTGTACGTAAATTGTTTCCCAATTATGTATTTTGGTTTATACAAACATGTTGAAATTGTATACAAATTCTATTCGAATCGTTGGTTCGAAAATATTTATGACACTCTTTAAATATTAATCTGTCTGACAATGAATTTATGATCGATTGTATTTGTTGCATATGTATATATGAATTGGATATTATCGGATACAGGGTGTACTTTATTTTGATAAATTGTTGTTGTCATTAACCTGTGCATATAATTGTGTTAAATTTGTATATTTTTGAATTTATAATATGTATATATGTAAGTATTTTTGTTTGATTTGACTATACATTTAAGTAATATTGGATTTGTAATTGATTGTATAAATGTCTTGTTTATGAAAGTAATGTATATGTATAACTCTTTCAATATACAAATGTGTTGATTTGTATATGTATATTATTTTTTATATATATGAATATGTATAAATGCATCTTAAATTATATATTTACTTTGTTTTTTGATTAATGATTACAATGTTTGGAATATCTTCTTTAGCTATTTTGATTATGCATTCTGGAAAATAGGACGATCAAAATTGTTATGTCGATTATACTATATAGGGGATAATCTTTGAAGAAAAAACATCATATCTTGAGCTTTATACAATAATTGCAAATCAGATTGGTATTGATGTGAATAGAAAGATATTAAAGATTGAGTATAAGGTTGAAGAAAACAATACATCAATGGTTATACACAATGAAATGGGTGTCAGAGTGTATGTAATGCTTAAAAGGCTAACACTAATTTTAATAAATTTCCAATTTGTATAAATATTTTGGATATGTGTAATAGATAGATTGAACTGTGCCAACGTTCATCAGAGGGAGAGGTGGGGGGTCTTGGCGCCAATTTGTATTAATGGAATTGCTAGATATGAATCACAACCTATGACGATTGCACAATTGAAAGACTCAAATATTGTGTTCGTATCAATCGACATTAATGGGGTGATTTCAGATTAGTCTAACAAACATGTGGAAATTGATCAAATATATAGGGACAATCAACTTTGAAATCAGTTATGAAAAAAATATGCAATTGTACAAATGTTTCAATACTAAAATGTAAGGTCAAATTCAATCAGGTAATGTCATTCGTAATTGTTTTTATATTTTTATTTGTGATTTTTTTGTATACTGAAAATATATTTGTATATATTTGATTATCGTACATTGATGGATTGTGATGTAGTTTTCATGCAATTATACATTGAAATGTTACTCTGAAGAATATGATTGATTAATAAAGGCATCAAATATCAACAAATCTGAAATAATTAGAATCTGAGCATTCAACACAGAGTATATATGTCCTTTAAAGGATAAAGTTTATTCACAAAGACAAGAAACAAGCAATTTTATTAGAGGGATTGTGAAATATAAATTGACATATCATAAGTGGAAATATACACGAATTGACATTAAAAAAGATGTGAGAATTGATGTTGGAATAGATGTTAACTATATGTTGGCTTAGAGGGCTACAAAGAAAGCTTTGGAATCTTTGAGTGGTACATTAACGGATTCGTATGAAAAATTACCTATGTATTATTATATGATGGATATAACTTACCCAGGATCCCATATACGTATGAAGAAAAGTCCTAATAATGAGTTCATATATCTATTTATTGCATTGGATACGTTCATACATAGATTTATGCATTGTAGAGCAGTAGTTATGATGGATGGAGTCACCTGAGAGGACAACATAGTGAGACGTTTGTGGCAGCAAGCACTACAGATGGAGCAGGTATGTTGTAAATTAATATGAATGTGTATATGTGTACAATTATATATTGACAGATTAATATAAAATTATTTTAGTGTTTGTTTGTTATGAAAAATCAATTGTATACCACTACAAGAAAAATGTCAATTGTAGGACATATTTTTCCACTGGCATATGCTATAATTGATTCAGAGAATGACGCTTCTTTGACTTGGTTCTTTGAACATCTAAGAGAAGCGTATGGAGAGAGGAGTAATATGTGTGTTGTGTTAGATAGAAATGAGAGCATTATAAAGATTGTTACAAGATTGTATGATAATGTACCACATTACGCTTGCATGTGACAATTGTGGAATAATGTTAAAAAGAAGTTTAGAAAGTCCTATGAGAAGCTATCTGGTGTATTTTGTACAATGGTCAAGACTTGCACGCAAAACAAGTTTGATATGCTAATGGATACAATAGAAAAGGTAGATGTAAGAGTGAAAGCAGGGGTGGACCCAGATGTAACCTTTCGGATGCTCGAGCACCCATTAACCCCGACGTAAACTTGTATTTTTATATAGAAATATTTTGTAAGATAGATATATTAATAAGTCAACACCCACTAATCAAGAAGCTTGATGGGTGCGTTGGTTTAGCAACCAACTTAAAGCTATCACTTTTACGAATGGCGAGGGTTTGAAAGTAAGTTTTCATAGTGTTGGGTTCGTTCACCCACACACCAATCATGAGTTTCTTTTGCGAATCTATCCATAAATATTGAGAAATTTAAGTTCTAGAGAAAAGTTCTTGAAGTGTTGCTTTCGTTCTTGAATTAGGAGGGGTTTGATGAGTTCTTGAGATGAATGTTAGAAGTTTTAGGTTTTTTTTTGAGTAGATTCTCGTGTACTTGTATTGGGTAATTGAATCTAAGGAAAAAATTAGAAAATAAATCAATTCTAAACCAATTAGGGTCAGAAAATGAGAAAGAAAACTCTTTGGATAATTCTGGGGGAGGGCTGAGGCGGCGCCTCAGCATGCGCTAGGAAGGGTTCTTTGAAGCTTAGGGGCTGGTGCCCCACCATTTTTCCGTCGTTTTACCCATCTAAGTTCTTTTAAAGTGTAGGTTTACTCCCTATTGATTCTAACTACTCTAAACTACAAATCAACATCGAGAGATCATTCATAACATGAATCATAACCTTGAATTCATAAATCAATTTCAACGTAGAGTTAAGAGTTAAGTCTTGAGAGTTCTTTTGAGTCTTTTTGAGGAGTCTTCTACAATTACTTATAAATTGTTTCAAGACTCGAGTAAGTGAGTATGAGAATGAGGAGAATGTATTCATGAGTCTACATTATCATTGAGATCCTTGAGTCGAGTCGTTCATTGATAACGTCCAAATATACTTCTTGAAAAGAAATATAAACGGTCGTATGCAATATATTTACCCAAATATGAGTCGGGATTGATCCTACAGAGAATATGGAAGAATATTGTCCATAGCAAATATTTAACTCGATAGCCGTTATAAAAAAAAGGGGATTTAAATTGAAACAAAAATAAAAAGAATAAAAAAATAGCTTTGAACTACGTATTTATTTATATTCAGATTATTAGAAATAACTAGGAATGTGCTCCCCATGATTTCATAAAATAGCAAGAATATTGTACTAGTGATCTATTTCAATTTTTAGCATGCAAGGTAGGTAAGTTATGTATCCCTGTGTGATTGGTAATTCAAGTAGGAACTTTCACTCGCGACTTGGTAAATCTACGAGTGTGTGCTTTACTAGCCCTTACCTTTATCCCAGATTAGTCCTCGTGTCAATTGAGTTGGGTATTCACCCTCACGTCAACTGATTAAAGTCAGACTATTAAATAGCAGCAAATCCTTAACTAAATTTTCGTTGTTTAACCCTTTTCTCATTCGTTACCCCCTTGGTAACGCAAGTAGGAACGAGACGAGTTCTAACGTAGCGCACCGCTAGAAAGACTTTTAAACTAAAATATAAATAATACATGCATAAAAATCATTCAAGAATCACTTTGTATATAAATTTACTTTAGTAATTCATCATGGTTCCCACAACCCTAGTTATGAAATTTAGCTACTCATTATCTAAAAAACACAATCAAAATTTATTAAAATAAATATGCTTGTGTTATTCATAAAAATTTAAGAACAATAGCTAAATTATATTTTACTAATCACGAATACAAATAAATAATAAAGGATAAGAAAGAATAAACCACAATTCTCCGGCCTCCACGACGGCTCTTCCAAAGTTCCTAAGCTATAATTTTTTTATACAACTCACAACCCCCATAAACCATGTAGCCAACATGGGTACAAAGGGTCATACTTTTTAGATGATTTCTTATTTCTTTTTAGCATAAACTAGTGGATCCACTTAGTAGTAGGTTCTATACCCTGACAAAGTATAGGGCAGTTCTGGCAGCGTGTGCTAGACGCTGTATCATCACATAGCTCATAGTGATGGTTGTCAGTCAGAGAATCTCCCATAGAGTTATATTGTATTTTTATATACAAACTGAGTTATTATTGTATTCTCTAATACATTGAGTTTCTATCTACTATTTTAAAAGCTTTCCATATATTGCATCTTTTATTGTTGCTTTATCCAGAGTTGAGTATCCTGTTATTGAGTTGAGCCCTATTTTTTCTGAGTTGAGTTGAACTATGTTTCACAGAGTAAGAGTCTCTTATTGTTGAGTTAAGCCCTATTTCTCCGAGTTGAGTTGAACTATGTTTCACAGAGTTGACTCTTATTATTGAGTCGAACTATGTTTCTTTGAGTTGAGTTGAGTGAGTTGAGAAGAGGTAAGTATTTTTCTTTCCATCAGTTAAAGCTTATGTTATGCCTTAGAATTTCCCTTGCATACTTGTACATTCCATGTACTGACACCATTTGACCTGCATCATTTCATGATGCAAATACAGGTAGCTATGGTCATCAACAGAAGCTTTGTCGATACCACTTCTAGTTCTAGTCAGCTTTGGTGAGCCTTCTTATATTTTAGAGGACTTCACCTTTATCTTACAACTAGTAGTTTTAAGATATTGTGTATCTTGTCCCGATATCTTTATGTAATAGTAGAGGCTTACAAAGTTGAGTAGTTTTCAATATGTATTTTCTTTGAGTTGTTTTTACAAACTCTGAGTTTATTTATTTGAGTTTATTGAATGTAATTCATTTTTGAGCATTTGTATGCTTGAGTTAGTCTTCCGCTTGTAGTCAGTCAGGATGAGGGTTCTCTTGGGACCAACAATGGTTCTCGAGTGCCCGCCATGTCCAGGGTGTAGGCTCGGGTCATGACAAACTTGGTATCAGAGCACAAAGATTAAGTGTTCTAGGGTGTCTATGAAGCTGTGTAAAATTGGATCTTATTTATAGCTGTGAGGGCCCCACATCTATAAATGAGGGACTATAGACATTTAGGAAAAAATTCTCTTCTTTCATACTCTTAATCGTGCAATAGAGCTATGTCATAGATATTTATTCTAACTCGTGCGTTCACATGTCCATTCGACTACCCCTCATACTCAAGGTAGTTGAAAAGCAAAGTAAGTTCCATATCAATGAGTTACTCGAAGCAAAAGTCTTGAGGAAGTCATGAGAATGTAGAGGGTCTTGAGAGAAGTCTGTGAGTCATTTAAGTGTTCAAATTCGAAAGAATCACTCTTATTCATATGAATCGTGCGTTCGAGCTAAAAATCGAGATGTATTCCCAGACTCTTTTTTCTGAACCTTGTTTCAGTCAAGACCTTTATGAGGAAGTATGTTTTAGAGCTTGTGTAGTATTTTCACCCGAAAAGATAGTATGAGTTATGAGATTATAAGCAGTAGTAGTAAAAGTGCCCAGAGTTAGAAGAATGCATGTAGAGCTTCAGTAATCTAAGAAAGAGAGATAGTGATGAGGCAAAATATGTTATTATAGTCATGCCCCCGATAAGTTATTAATGAGGAGTTTTCCCTTATGGGTAGACTAAAAAGTGATGAGTTTGTGTAAATTTCATGATACGAGGTAGAGTAAGGGCTACCAGTCAGGATGATTTTGAGTATACTTTAACTAGAACGGAGTTTATAATGATGTGTCATTGTGTTAGTAACGACCAATTGTAGGCGTTGAATAAAAGAGCAGGATAATTCATGAGGTGATAGATCTAAGCTAGGCTTATGAATTTTTGAAGGGGAAAACCCCATGGTATTCAGAGGATGATAGAACTATTTGAGGGATAATGCGCAGTAAGTGAGTAATAATAGTACTTCAGTTTTGAAGTGAAATGTGATAGTAATTTGTAAGTATGAAGACTAAGAGGTAAGGATTGACTACTTGTCATGAAGTCTTAGTGGGAGAGCGATTATTAAATTTGTATTTAGTAGTTGTAAGTTAGTATAGTAAGCGAGCAATCATATTGATATTCAGATTTATTAATAAACATTAAGTTTGAATTTGAGATGAGTAACGTGATCAAAAGAATGGCAACAGGAGGGTGACAATGTTAGTTTTGAGATTTGATCTGGTAAACTTGACATAAGAGTAGGTGAGAAATTTAAATGTTTGTTGCAATGAATATGAGTAGTACTAGTGAGAGATCCTAATGTTTAGATAAGGGCAGTGAAGTGTGGCTAAGTCACAAGAGTAACAAGAACATTAAGAGGTGTGCCAAGACAGCATCATTGAGTTGTCAATGTGGAATAGGTCCATAGCTTTCAAGTGTAAGCTTTTGTTTATAAAATGTGCTAACTGGTTGAGTGATTTTCTCTGGTGTGCTTGAGAACATGGTAATAATCCATCTTGGATTAGTGAGGATATATGGCCTAAACTAAATGAGTATTGAGCATTTCCAGAGTTACAAAAAAAGCGCACATTGGCAAAGGAAGCCCGAGCATCCTATAAGGTGGGTTCATGCACACATGAGTTCAATAAGTATGGGATTTCATCGAAGAATATTGGTAATATGTTTAATATATATATATTTTTAATTTTAACTATTTATCTATTATGCAACAATTTTATAATAGAGGGACTATATTTTAATTTGCATGAAAAGACCAGTTTCTCAAGATAAGGTATTCAAGGAATCCCACATGAAGATGCTGAAGGATGGAACAAGGACTCAGATCAAGTAGCAGGTTGAGAGAACTTATGTAGGATTTAAAGTTACCTTATTAATTCTATTTAATAAAGGTTGTTTAGAATAATTATCAACAATTCGTGAGAGGTTCATTTAGAATTTTTTGATGTAGAATCATGATAGGCATATCCAACCATCTTAGGTTGAGAGCATGGAAAGGCTTAAGGCAATTGGTGATGTGGATAAAGGGAGAGTCTACGGCCTTGGATTGGAGTGTAGTGATACTTTTCTTAGATTTTCTGAGTATTTTCTCTCAGTCATCGAACTTTTGGATTCTGGGATGCCTTTTCTTCATCTTCGGTTAATAATGATTAGTTTGCGTTATTGCCTAAGAAGTTAGCAGAGATCAATGAGTTGTATTTGAATGAAAAGGATTCAAGGGAGGAAGAGGTTAAGTATAGAGGGGAAGAAACGAAGTGGAGGGAGGAATAGGAGATTTAAAGGAAGGAAGAGGGGAGGACAAAGGACTATGAGTTTAAACATGCCACTTTTGATGTTAAAGCCTCAAACTTTAGTATAATAAAAAAACAAATGATTACAAAATAAAATAGAGTTTAAAACAATCCAATTCATATGTTAAGACTCTCCCATTATGCACACCACCAGCTGCCTTAAGCCTTTTCGTGCTCTCCTCCCGAGATGGTTGGATAGGCCTACCATGAACGTACATCAACCGACTCTAAATGAACCTCTCATAATATTGTTGATAATTATTCTAAAAAATCTATATTAAATAAAATGTAGAAGGTAAATTCAAATCTTACATAGGTTCACTTAGCCCGAGGCTTGATCCATGTCTTTGTTCTTTCCTTAGAATGATATGAATGATAAACACAATAACTAGACATGCTGAACCTGAAATGCTATACTGAATAACATGAACTCATGCAATGACCAAGTAAGAACAACATGGAACTGAAAAGTACTAAACTGAAATAACTGAATAAAAGCCGATCTTAGATAATGTGGTACCACTAAGCTAATGTCTATAAAAGACTAAGTAGTATGGTTTGACAGGTGTCCCTTAAAATCCTACGGTGGCATGTATTTCTAGAACTCAGGAATTGCTACTAAAGGTCTCAGTGCTCAATTGACAGATGCACCTTTATCCATAGGTTCGCTCGGTGCTAAGTAAAAATCCCAGCATAAATATGCTAATTAATTGATGAAGCAATTTGACTACGATATACTAAATTAAACTGATAAACTGATAACAACTGAGTAGCTAATGAATTATGATAAAAACTGATAATATCTGAGAGGCACTTTATCTAAAAGTATCTTAAATTTTGAAAACTAATAATTTGAGATATCCTATTCTTGAAATTACTATAAACAATACTGATTTAGTTAGATGAAACACATAATTTAAACTATTTGCGAGAAAGATAGAGAGAATAATAAAGAATCATGGTTTTCGTAAAACCCTAGCTACTATAAAATCATGGACTGTAAAGATAGGTTTTCTTTGGGACTCAGTGGGTAAAAGAATGTGCATTGATGAAATCCCACATACCTAGGAAGAAAACACTAGCTTGAATCTTGAGCTGGAGCTTGAAGATGAAGAACAATAATTATTCTTTGAGAGGAAGCTTGAGCGTATTGATTATGACTTTTGAGTGTTCGGCATAAATGATGAGGTTTTAGTAAACTAAATTCCTATTAAATAAAGGAGCAGTCAGTGCATCATCGAGAAGTTCCGCGAAGCAGTACCATGTCACCCAATGACCCAGAGCACGACAATGCTGAAGGCTGGTGCAAGACGGTGATGAACTACACCAAAAGGTGAATCACCGAGTTGATCGGTGATTCCGACTAATGTCGCTGAATGATCCGCTGCAACACAAATATGTGAAAACCATAAATACTAGTTAGAGTTGTAGTTTTAGGAGTCGGACAATTATTATAATTTTTGTATAGAATAGTACTTTTTGATATTTTTGCTCTAAGTTTGAGAGGGTTTTGAAGACTTGAAGATCCAAAGGGTTTCATCTTCAAGGTTTTGGACTTGGGTTTTTTGGATTCTTCATTCTTGACTTGTTTTGGGACTTAAATCTTCATACCCATTTGAATGCAAGCTCATTTTGGTATAAATTTCTATCCCTTTAGCATGTCTAGCTAAAACCCCAATTCTTGGGGTGTGATTTTGTGAATATGGGTTAGATTAGTTATTGGGTCTTGCTTGTTAGTGGTTTATTTGCTGTTTTGATGTGATTTCGTTTAGTAGTTGTGGTGGAACTTAATGAAATTGTAGTTGCAAATACTATTTCACCTTTGTGTTTCCGACCTGCTCGAGAGAGAGGACGTAAAATAAAGACTACTAAATTGATGGCCAGTGTGAGTGGGTCAACATGAGGTTCAACTTGAGAGAGTGAACCCTAGTCCCATATCAACACACTCTGCTCGAGAGAGTGAGTGGGTTAAGGCGGAGGCTGTTGTTCAAGCGGCAAGTGGGTGTCCGAGAAGAACCTGCTTGAAACGGGGTAAGTTGCTCGAGAGAGAGCTTATCCCCTCTAAAGTCTAGTCTAGTCACAAATATTCAATAAATTTACTACCAAAAGCATGTACCCAAAGATTTAGTCTATCCTGTATTCCTATCACATCCCAAGAATCCCGTCTCCATATTAGTATCTTTCTTTATTTTTACTATTTTTGTTGTTTTTGCTTACTTGTTACAAACCCCCATTGTTAATTGACACTTTTGTGTCACCCCTTTGATTTAATATATTTTTATTTGAAAGTGTTTTTAGCTATGACTAAGTAGAACTTAATTTTATTTTTCTATTAATTCTCAAAACCACTCCCTGTGGGAATGATCCCAACCCTTGGTTGGGTTATTATACTATTGTACGATCGTAGACACTTGCATTAGAAGTTGTGTATTGATTACGCAAACATTAAAATGGCACCGCTGCCGGGGAGTGGTGTTACTTGAGAATTCTTAGATTAATAGAATTTTTGTTATTCTTAGTTGTAGTTTACTTACTTTAGTTGTAGTTTTGTTTTGCTTGTTTGAATATCAAAGTAGGAAAATAAGAATGGATAATCATTATGGGTACCACACAGATCACCCCCTCCTGAAACTATTAAACCTCAGGGACAACCTCCTGACATTCAAACAAACAGGGGATGAGATAATTCACGAAATGTGGTTGAAGTTTCAAGTAGTGCTACAACCGTACCCATCTCATGGGATGACTGACAAGTCGCTACTGGAGTGCTTCTATAGAGGTCTTGGACCCAAAAATAGAAGTATAGCCGATCAACTTTGCGTGGGGGGTATGCTACACCAGCCCTATGAAGTCATCGTAAATATCCTTGATGGTATGGCTGAAACCAACAAAGAAGCCAAAAGGAAGCAAGAGTGGGATGCACTAGTTACTCAGTTGGATGTTCTATCCAAACGAGTCATGGAGTTGGTAGTGCAAGCCATGGAAAAAGAAAAACACCTCTTTCCTCGCGAATGTAAACACGGGAAGAAGCATGGGGGAGTGCAAAATGATGAAGCTCTTTCACTTATTCAACAACAACTTGAATTACAAAACAAGAAGTTGAATGAGATGAAGGACAACATTGAAATGCTGAATGAAACGTCTACCTCAAACTCCATGACTATTCAGCTGCATGATGCTCAAAGCACTCATTTGATGACAGGTCGCTATCCATCGTTCGCCGAGGACTCGC
>JAJOOO010011542.1:0-10016 GCA_029582685.1 Solanum piurae | reverse complement strand
AGGCTAAGGGTTTAATTGCTGCTAGGCAATTGATATTTCTAGGCTTTGAGGTTGTTGTTCTTGAAGGAAGGGTCGACATGGTGGCATAAATCGAACAATGAGGATGACTGGTGTCCTCTTGCTAAACTTGGAACTGTGTGAATCTGGATATTTGTTCTTAAGTTGAAGCTTTGATTAAAAATTGTTAGTTAGGGTGTGTAAACGTAGGGAGGCAATGTTGGATGAGATTAAGAGTGTAGATATTTCATTACGTGCTCTGTCAGAGACGCACACTTTTGAGAAAGTGGAGGGCAGCAATTGCATTGTCCCTTTCTTTTACAGGTAGCATCTCACTCAGCAAATGCGGTATCTCACTGCTGCATTGCAAAATCTACATTAATACAGTCTGATCCCCCGAAGGCTGGTACTGGAGCTAAGCAAATTAGAAGGGGATCTGAGCAGGATTCAAATGTTAACACATGATTTTGGGGTGAATTGGGTGTTGATTGTATCCACTTATGCAGGATCTCTAATCATCTTCATTGAACCAGATAGATAATCTCCGTTCAAACTGATTTAATTTGAATATGGCTTGTGAAAATTCAGGGATAGAATCCCTATTAAATTGAACTGATTCAATGTTACTAGCAGTGTTGTACTGATCAACTTTTGGTAGTTGTCTGACCGATACATTGATGAATACTGAAAATGTCCCTTTCAGAAATTTGTGATATCACTGTCTATTGGCAGGTTTCCATCTTCTGAAGCGCAGCGCTAATATATCTTTCTGGATCCTAGTGTGTCTTCTATCATGCCATGTCCGCCTTGCAGTATCCATTCAACTTTAGTAAAAAAAATTCTGTTGCTTGAAATAACGTTCAGTTTCAATTATTTGGTGACTTGTGTCTTGTTACAAAATTCTATTTCAAGTACATGGTCACTTGTCTCATGTTACAAGCTTAAGTATGTGGTATTTGCAACTCTTGTATAAGGTAGAATGAATCCTCAAAGTACTTGTTATTATGTATAAATAAAGTAAGTTTGTAGTTGCAAGCACAACTGTGTTATATGGATGATGACTAGTATTTTTTAAAATATCAATTTGTTTCTTCTCTGGCAATAGTTTTTTTCTGTGAAAATGAAAATTTCTGCAACTTTTAAAAGAATAAAAAGTTACTGCAACAACTTAATTGACCTGACACTCTTTTTGGTTTGTTCAATTGCAGAAATTCTCTGTTCCACAGAAGCTCTTCATTCACTTCTATATTCTAGCTTCTGTTTGGACAACACTTCTGTTAGCTGCAACCTGGCTTTATGCTTATAGTACAGTGCCAAAGATCTCAGAACCACATCTTTTTTCTAGTATTGCTAGCCACTTGACGGGAGGATCACGTATCTTCTCTTTCCACAGTTCTCATACATCAAAGGAACATAGAAGCAGGATTGCGGTATCGATCTTTCTGCTTTTATTAATGGAAGCTCAAGTACTGCGACGCCTGTTTGAATCAATATACGTGTTTAAATATAGTCCTTCAGCCAGGATGCACATTTTAGGCTACCTCACCGGTTTATTGTAAGTTGGTATCTCACTTTGTCTCTTTTTTTAGTAAATATTTCCATATTTCTTGTTGCGTTTTATCGGCTGACTCCTGGTGTGTTCTGTGTGTCTGTTCCTTTTTTTTGTGTGTTATTTTCTTTTCTTTGATTGGAACTTCAATTTTGGCCATCATTATTTACTTTGATCAAAATTTCCATGGCCTAGTAAAAGGGTCTAATATTTGACCATTAGGTATCTATCTTTTTATGGAGCATATATTCTTCATCTATATGCAGAATTTCCAACTAGACTTTAGTTTTGATAAACTGCATTGTAATTGAATAGAAAATTATTTGAAATAATTTTTTTTGAAGTTGTAGTCACTGTTTCCTGTTTGGACAACACTAGTATATTCTCTTTTAGTGCCTAACTTCTTATAGTTTCCACAACACATCAACTCCAAGTTGTCAGATGGACAAAAGACTTGCTGAATTTTGTTCTTTTTCTTGATTCAAGTTTCTATACAGCAGTTCCCATCTCTCTTTGCTGCAATCATGCTACAGAGGTATACAAGTTCGGGTTGAGTTTGATTCAAGAGTTTATTGTCAAAGGAAAAGATAGGATGCTAGCAACTGAGGTTGATTGGTGGAGATTTTTGAACCCTCTCATTCAACTACGATGGTACTCATGGATTGGTGCAGCTATATTTTTTTGGGGCTGGATTCATCAACACCATTGTCATGCAATTCTGGTAAGTGGCAGGTGCTATTGAATATAGATTTGGATTTGTCTTTGAGTTAGGAGTGTCTTTTGGTTACTTGGTTAATATATTACGTACATGTCCTTGGGCCCTACCTCTTCTATATGAGGATTTATTAGTTATTATAATTTATCTTGCAGAAGAAAAAAGGCTACTGGTGTTTTCAACAAAAACCTAAAAGAGGTTTTAACTGTAGTCTGAAAACTGTGTAGAGTGTTTATCATTTTCCTTTCCCCTAATGGTTTCGGTCTCTTAAGCCCTTCTCATTCACTTGAGCTCACCCACCTTTATCAAATAGAGCACAATCACCACATTAGAAGAATTGAACTTAAAAAACACGAAATAAATGTGGCATATTGGGAGAAGTTATCTCCCGACTGAGATAAGCTCATATTTAAATAGATGAAGCAAAAGCACTTCTGATTTTTAAGTTAGAGTAAAGTTAGAGTCAACTATTTTTATTTGCTTCCATGCGATTATACTGGTTTTGCTATTATTTACCTATAAAAAAAAGGGCATCCCGGTGCACAAAGCATCCCACTTTCATGCAGGGTCTGCGGAAGGGTTGCACCCAAAGGACGTGATGTAGACCACCTAGCCTAATGCAATCATTAGTGACTGCTTCCATGGCTTGAACCCGTGACCTATAGGTCCACGGAGACAACTGAACCGTTGCTCCAAGGCTCCCCCTTCACCTATAAAAAGAAAAAGAAAATCTCAATCTATTCACCGAAATGGACTAAAGCTAAGTATATTAATTGTGGCACTCTGGTCAAGGTTGGATCAAGGTAAGAATATGGATTCTTGACTTTGAGAATTTCGAAGGTACTAGATGTGGATATGTGTGCATAGGCGATGGATCTCACTGTCATTAAGACTGATGTTAGAGTTAGTTCTTTTTCACAAGGCACATTGGTGGTTTAAGAGGTTGTGAGCTCTGATAACTGTAGCTGCTCTAGATATTATTACTGGATGTGTTTTACTTTATGGTTGATTCTCATTGAGAGATTGCAAGTACAAGGATGAACAGATAGTAAGGTTGATGTGATAGCATATGATGATACAATAGTTAAATCAATAGCCTGTGAAGGTGAATAACCGAGCTTATCCACTTTTTTTATTTATTCTTATATGCTGGATAAATTCATTATAAGCTGAAGCAATAAGTTGAAATTCAGCTTAATGATAATTATGGAGGTGCAAAATACACTGCAGCAAAAGTACAGGAGCTTATAAGAGGTTTGACTAGCTTCTACGTCTGTTGCTTCATTCTGTTGTTTTTTAATTATTCTGGTGGTTCTTAAAATTTTCTTTACTAAATTTCCCTGTTAACATAAAGGCATTTCTCTTTGAACTTGACAGCTGATTCTTGTATTATGTTTGTGTCGGTTATTGAGGCGTAGTTGTTGTATGCTTGTGATGGTAGCCTTAGAATTCCTTAGATCATCACTGTGATAATAACATCTTTACATTGCCAATCAGGGTTCATTGAGGGAGAACAGAGAAGACAATGACGAATATGTAGTTCCTCATGGTGATTGGTTTCAATACGTTTCATCTCCACACTATTTGGCTGAGATTGTAACTTTTCTTTCTCTTACTAATGTTCTAGGAGTATTTATTTCATGTCTCAGTACACACAAGAAGCTGACCTTTCCAGGCACTAATTACAAGTTCTTTTTTGCTGTTCACTTGTACTTAAGGTTGTATATGCTGGATTTGTGGTTGCTAGTGGATGTTCGGACCTCACAATATGGCTACTCTGGGGATTCACGGTACAACTCTATTCAAAATCTTGAGAAGTACCCCCACTTCCCCACCCTGTGTTCATTTTCATTCTGCAGCGTGATGCATGATGTTGCAATTTCAGGTGGCAAATCTTGTCTTAGCAGCAGCAGAAACACATAGATGGTATTTGCACAAATTTGACAACTATCCTAGGAATCGTTTTGCTATTTTCCCATTTGTTTATTAATGCTTAATGACCCAGCAGTTTTTGTGAGCACTTCTGATCCTTTTCTTTTTTTTGGGCCAATTGCTTTATCTATCATGTAACATAAATGAATGAAATTTGTGTGGATGTTACAGCACTAAGTTGCAGAAATGAAATTCCTTATTGTTTGCCTTAAATTGAACCCGAAATGACCTGTCAAACTAAGGGGCCAAAAAAGGATGAAATACAACTTAAACCCAACATATAATATCAAATTATATGCAAATAATTTAAGAAAATATATTAACTTCCGCACTTTTTTTCAAAAATCAAGTAAAAGAGATCGGAGGATGAATCATGTTGTACGGGGTGGGTTATTACTCTTTATATGATCAAATAACAAATTTTGAAAAATGAGTGATCTTTGAACTCTTGATCCCGCTTGCCCTATGTGCAAATCTTCAAGATCAAAAGTTGTTAACTTGAAGTTTCGACTACTCATCTATATAGCTATTCCTGTAAATCACCCCCAGAATTTCACAACCACTAGCTATTATGTAAAAGATGGAGAATTTTGCAGCATTTTAGTAGCCAATAGCTTTATTTGCGGTTGGATGGGAGATGTGTTGCCCCAGGGTTAAGGGGCATGCACACTTTCCAGAAACTAAACCAACCACCATCCATCAGCCTTGGTACACAAGTTCGAAATGGAAAAAACATAACTACATCATAGGTAGAGCAGTGAATGGTCTCTCCCATGCTAAACATAAACTCACTTTTCCATATTCAAATGAGATGCTGGTCTAAGTAGCTTAGTCCCCTATCCTGGTGCCTTTGGTGTCAAAATGAGACATGAAGTATGAAGCTTTTAGGCATACAGATCTATGCCCCAAAACTTTGCAGGTTGGTTGGTCCTATAGTTGCGGTCCAAAGTTTTGATGAGGTCCATGTCTTCTTTAGTGAGCTCAAAGTCAAGAACGTTGAAGTTCTCCTGCAGTCTCTCCAGTTTTGATGATTTTGGAATTACAACCGTGTTTCTTTGGATGCCCCAACGCAGAATAACCTGGGCCACAGTCTTTTTATATTTCTCAGCTAAACCCTGATGCAACAAGTAAAATACAAAACAACCTCAATTACACCAAACCAGCAAATATGAAACAATTTTTTTGTGAAACTTCCAGAAGAACAGTTCACGAAATATGGAAAATATAAGAGCACAAGGATTTACTTTTAGAGCTGGATCTTCCAGGCATGACACTGAACCAAACCATTCAGTATTAGCAGCAGCACCACCAAGTGGGGTGTGTGCTGTAACACAGATGCCATGCTTTTGGCAAAATTTGACAAGAGATTCACGCTGGAAATAAGGATGAGTCTCGATTTGATTCACAGCAGGCTTCACTTTGGAATATGCTAGGCAATCTCGGGTGAGAAAGATGTCGTAGTTGCTGCACATCGATTCCCATTGCAAGAGTAAGAATACAAGCCCATTGGTTTGAAAAATAATTCAAATGTTAAATAGCATAGCATGATAACATACTGCTTGCGCCTAAACTAACGTAGTTATGCACCATAACTGAAAGTAAACATGTAAAGTTGTAGGTGAGAGTTGACTTCTCACAATTTTATAATGGCTGTAGACAAGACAAGACGACTTCAAGAAGGATGAATTCATTTCAAGCAATACTGAGCAGTTAAGTCTGTGATTCGCAATTTTCAATTTTTCAAAAAGTGCCTATATATGTATTGAAGAATGAAATTTCCTTTTTTAGATTTGTTTGTTCGTTGAAACACTATGAGTTTGTCAGCGCATTGGTGCAACACAAACTAAGTGGAGGAAATGGCTAGATAAAGGGCCAAACAATATCTGGTTTTTGTCAACAATGCCTGACTTCAGCAATAAGATTGTCCACAGCACGATGGTATCATGAAGCAGAAGAATGAATCTGCTGGCCATAGCAGCTGAATAAAGGGGAGTACATGTTTTTTAGTCATAAGCCTACCTGATTCCTATGCTGCAGACCAAGCCCAGGGATACTAGATTTTCCATTCCATGCCAAGTAGTCTCCAATGATATGGTGGTATCTATATCAAGAACACCATCCTCACCCAATGCACTAGATGTTGTACCAACTCCTGAATGCAATTATAAGAAACACAATGAGCCATTTCAAAAGGAAAAAATTCTTGATGTCAAGCCAAGGCCAAGATTAAAGTAGAGTATTGATTACTAGATGTTTAAATCTATACTATATGTATTGAAATCAAATATTGATTTTGCTGAATAGTTCATTTGGGTTTTAAGTCGTATAAAGTCAAATCACCAAATAATTGGAAATCAGGAAATTTAAGCATCAATATTCAGCTAACAATCACTACGTGCCTTTGATCCAAGCAGTACTTGTCGAAATACCAGCTATTCGTTTTTGCCATACAGTTATTATGTACAACATCCTTCAGTGTGAGATGTACAATAAGCAAAATAATCATGATCTGAATGATAAAAATGCAATAGCTAATATGCTGTATCAGCCATAAGTTATGGTCTGCCCCCCTCACAACTCAAAAAAAGGAAACGGAAAAAAAGAGATAAATGCACAAAAGTTTGAAGAAGTCAAAGGTAATAAGACCAGCAGCTTTACCTGTATGTTTTGTGGCTACGGGGAAGTGAACAAGGTAGAGATCCAGATAATCCAGGCGTAACTTCTTAAGACTGTCTTTACAGGCCTCAAGAACATGACCATGGTCTGAGTTCCAAAGCTGCAAAAAAGAGAGTCGATATTCATTGCCAGCTATATGTAAATTCTCAGCGAAATGCTAAAACTGAGTCGACAGATGAAATTAACATTTTTGCACTAACCTTTGTTGTAATGAAGAGATCCTCCCTCTTCACGAGCCCTGTCTGAAATGCTTCTGCGAGTGCTTCCCCAACTTCAGCTTCATTTTGATAGTCAGCTGCAAGCATTACCAAATGTCAGGTCACACTATTCCAAGAACATATATAGTAGCAAAGACACATTCAAAAGTTAAGAGTAGCATTACACCGATTACTTGTTTGTGACAACGCACACCCTTAACATAAATATATATCTTTTGAACATTTTTTAAAACATAAGGGTATGTCCAAGCAACTTACTTGTTCCACCTGGTACCTGCTACATCCCACTAAGCAGATGTATGGGTAAGTGATAACTATCTCCACCAAGGCTTAAGCAGATGTGGAAGCAATCTAGTTACTTTATCAAGTATTATATTTTGTGTCTGCCGGGGCTTAACCATCTACTAACTAAATATACATAACGCGTGTGGAAGAAAATCGATGCAGCTGAAACTTAACTTAAGGTGTATTCTCCACAACCCCAACTAGTAAGCAGCAAGATTCTATTTTAAAATGATTTAAGGGAGGGGCCATACCTAGTGTTATCAAAAGCAAAAAAGCACAAAAAGTTCTAAAGGTATGTTAGGACTATAGAGGGGGAAAAAATACAAATATATATGTTTAGTCCAAGACTAATAATTTAAACACGATTAACAAATATATGGACAATGAAATTGAAAAAGTGAAAAACCAATTGTATAGTGTATCCTCGGGACAAGGAAAAATGTGTCTTATTAACTTGATGATGATATATTTAAGCCCACATTAAGCAAGACAAAACACTCAACATGTTTTAAACCTCGCTTTAGGACTAGAATGGTCATACAACTAGTTATAACTTATACTAATAGTTAATTAACACTAAAAGTACAATCCAGAATTACCCATGAGTGAAAATCATTCAATCTAGAAATCCAAACGGAGCAACTTTTTCTATCTATCTAATCAAGATTCAAGAATGAAAAGAGCAAGAAAAAGAAAAGTAGTTACCAGCACAATCAAAGTGACGGTAGCCAATCTTGATGGCGTTGATGAGAAGATCTTTTATATCTTTTCCTTCCATTCGCCAAACACCCAATCCCACAATCGGCATCTTGTAGCCGCTCTTCAGTGTTATCGCCATTACTGCTTGTGTTTTTCTTGATTACTTGAAACTACTGAACTGCAATTGACTGGTGTTTCACTGTCTTATATAAATGGGCTTGCAAAAAGTTTTATGGGCTCCCTATTTTATTTGTTGGCCCAATTAGTCTTCCCAGCATGTCAAAGGGAAAATGACAACTAACAACCCAGATTGAATTGAAAAACGATTGTCGAGAGTTTATCAAAAACAATCTTTATATCCTACCAGATAAGTCCCATTTGTTAGAGTATAGTGGGTATCTTCTTGTTGTATTTACAATTACTTTTTGAGTATGTGTTATTGAATGTAAAAGATTCTTATAGTACTATTTATGTGTATGAATTTAAAGACTTTAGTATTTGACACACCTAAATATGTAGCTTAGTAGTCAATGAAATATATTGTGACTCAAGATTTTCCTGGTTTAATGACTAGATAATCTTATATTGGGGAGCGAGGTAGTCAGCCAGAAACTACTGTCATGAAAATTCACTTCAAAATTTGCAAATGCTTACTTGGTTTATGTCAAAATCAACAAACACATTTTGACTAGCAAATAGAAAATTACAGAGGTAATTTCTCAAAATGTTGAAAGCAATGTGTGATTAGGCAGAAACAAAAACATATAGCTATAATATTGGTGGGATGGGGTATTATTACAGACAATCCAAAAGAGTCCAAAAAATCTTAAAAACAAGAAACAACAACTGTTTTTGCCGATAAGGAATCTCATTCACTGTACAAAAGCAACATTAGAAATCTGTTATCTTCATTCCTATAAAGCAACATTAGAAATCTGTTATCTTCATTCCTATGGTATGTATGGTAGTGGATATATGGGGCAATTCGTATCTTACCAGCACAAAACAAAAGCAACTCTCTACAACTAAAAAAATACTTTGAATTTTAATAAACTTACTTTATACGCACACCACATGACCTGCCACGTTTTCTGTTTCGAAGGCCACTATGTCAATCACATAGTCAATAAAACAAATCTCTCGCTTCACCTTTAACCAAAAGTCTCGACAACTTAAAAAATGATACAGCTCCCTTGTACAAAAGAAAAGTAGCCTTAATCATTTAGGCAAGCAGCAACAACATTATCATTAACGAATCTAAGCCACAAATGGTCTTGATGATGAGAATCTCCACCTACCCACCCATAAGCTGCGGAGGTTTTATCTTTCAATTCAATTGGGTCATTAACAAATAGTCATATACTAAAACAAAATGCATTAATATAAGGAGGAAAAAGAGGCCGAACCATACATGAAATTGATTCGGTCATAACATAAACTTAGTTGCAATAGAGATGACTTTTTCAAACTAGACAAAGAAATGTAACATGCACCCAACTAAGGGGGGATTATTGAAAAATAACAGACGACAAACTGGAGATGCTAACAAGACACTTCAAGCAGTTCAGTAGGACCAAATCTCATCTTCCTCTGTTGCACAATCTGCAGCATTGTCTTCACTGTAATAGTAATAGCCACCATTATTGGCACTGGCACTGGCTTCTGCAGTGAAGCAGCAAGACGAAGACGACACAAGGTAAGGCATGTTGTGGAAGGACTGAGCTAAGCTGCTGGTCAAAGATGCAAAGGCAAGACCTTTATCTTCTCCTTCTCCTTCTCCTTCTCCTTGTTCCAAGAATTCCTCTGCACGGTGCTTGAGAGTCTCGAACATGAGTTCAGGCTCAAACTGCATCGCCCGGAGAACGTCAGCACAGGATGGGCCAGGGACAGAGCGAGTCACAGCGAAGCTGTGAGGGCTATCGCTCTGCAACACGCGAACAACACT